>WNWK01033497.1:0-21115 GCA_009830355.1 Cherax destructor | reverse complement strand
TCAAAAATTTTTCCCATACTTTTAAAAGATTTTTTTTTCATTTATGGGAATGTAAGAATTATTAATTTTTGTACCAGGAAAAACTTTGAAAACCTACCTAACCTTATTACAACTAGCGCAATTTAATTTAGCCTAACCCAACTAAATATAATTTAGATACGTTAACATTAATTTAATAATAAACAAACACAATAAATATATTTTCGTTAATGTTCAGAATCATTTTGGCGAAATTATTGCACACCCAAATTTTCACATGTCTTATATGGCAAGGTGAGCGTTGCTATTTAAGCCAAAATCGCAAGTTTCCTATTCGGACGACATATATATATATATATATATATATATATATATATATATATATATATATATATATATATATATATTAAATATATATATATATATATATATGTCGTGCCGATTAGGTAAACAGTCAATGAAAACTCATCTAAAATTAAGTCCTTTCTAAAATTTTCTCTTATACGTTTAAAGATATATTTTTCATTTATGTTAATGTAAAATTTATAATTTTGTACCAAGAGAAACTTTGAAAACCTACCTAACCTTATTACAACAAGCGCAATTTAATTTAGCCTAACCCAACTAAATATATTTTAGATCGTTAACAATAATTTAATAATAAACAAACACAATGAAATATATATTTTTCGTTAGGTTCAGAATGATTTTTGCAAAATTATTGCATACACAAATTTTCGCTTGTCTTATATGGCAAGAAGAGCGTTGCTATTTAAGCCAAAATCGCAAGTTTTACCTAATCGGCACGACATATATATATTTTATGTCGTGCCGATTAGTAAAACTAGTAAATTTAAGAACTCATCTAAAATTAAGTCCTTTCTAAAATTTTTCTTATACGTTTAAAAATATTTTTTCATTTATGTTAATGTATGAATTTATAATTTTGTACCAAGAGAAACTTTGAAAACCTACCTAACCTTATTACAACAAGCGCAATTTAATTTAGCCTAACCCAACTAAATATATTTTAGATACGTTAAATTAATTTAATAATAAACAAACACAATTAAATATATTTTTTCGTTATGTTCAGAATGATTTTGGCGAAATTATTGCATACCAAATTTCACTTGTCTTATATGGCAAGGTGAGCGTTGCTATTTAAGCCAAAATAGCAAGTTTTACCTAATCGGACGACATATATATATATATATATATATATATATATATATATATATATATATATATATAATATATTATAATATTATTTCTTGTGCCGATTGGGTAAACTAGATTTTGTTTAAAATAGAAGCTACTATATAATAAGCGAAATTTGTTATAATAATTTCGCAAAATTCGAACAAAAAAATATTTCATTGTGTTTTTTTATTAAAATTAATGTTAACTATCAAAATATATTTAGGGACGAATAAACCTGATATAAGGTGGTAGGTTTTAAAAGTTTCTTGTAAATTAAAAATTCTTACATTAACATAAATAAAAATATATCTTTAAACGTATAAAAAAATTTTAAAAAATTTTAGATGATTCTAATGACCAGTTTTACCTAATGGGCACGACATATATATATATATATATATATATATATATATATATATATATATATATATATATATATATATGTCATGCCGATTAGGAAAAACTGGTCAATTAAAGAACTCATCTAAAATTAAGTCCTTTCTAAAATTTTCAGTTATACGTTTAAAGATATATTTTTTCATTTATGTTAATGTAAAAATTTATAATTTTGTACCAAGAAAACTTTGAAACCCTACTAACCTTATTACAACAAGCGCAATTTAATTTAGCCTAACCAATAAATATATTTTAGATACGTTAACATTAATTTAATAATAAACAAACACAATGAAATATATTTTTTCGTTATGTTCAGAATGATTTTGCCAAATTATTCATACACAAATTTTCACTTGTCTTATTGGAAGGTGACGTTGCTATTTAAGCCAAAATCGCAAGTTTTACCTAATCGACGACATATATATATATATATATATATATATATATATATATATATATATATATATATATATATATATATATATATATATATATATATATATACAAACACTGATCTCTGGCCGACGGAGACTCGACCCTACGAACCTTGTGACAGGAACGCAGTGCTTTACCGACCGTACCACTGGACAATCTTGGCATCCAGCTTTGTGACGTTTTCCAAGGCAGCCAGCTTTCAGGCAGGAAGGCTTACAGGTTTTCATCTCATCCCCTGCATGCATCGACACAACTAGAGTTTACATGCTGGGAATTAAAGAGGCGAAATATTCACAAACACTGATCTTGGGAGGGACTGCCCTGAACCTTGACAGGAACGCAGGTTTTCGACCGTACCACTGGACAATACCTTGGCATCCAGCTTTCGCTAGACGTTATTCAAGGCAGCCAGCCGGCGGGAAAAGGCTTACACCTCTCATCCCCGCATGCATCGACACAACTAGAGATTTATACAATGCTAGGAATTCGCAAGAGCAGGCGAAATATTCACAAACACGATCTCGGGCCGACGGAGATGCAGGGGATGAGATGAAAAGCTGTAAGCCTTCCTGCCTGAAAGCTGGCGCCTTAATAAGTCTGCAAAGCTGGATGCCGGTATTGTCCAGTGTTCAGGTCGTGCCTCTTCCTTCACAAGGTTGAGGTCGATTTCCTCCCAAATCGTGTTTTTAATATTTCGCCTCTCTTGGGAAATTTCCCAGCAATATATATATATATATATATATATATATATATATATATATATATATATATATATATATATATATATATATATGTCGTCCGATTAAAAAACTTGCGATTTTGGCTTAAATAGCAACCCCTTCTTGCCATAAAGCAGAAAAAATTTTGTATTTTAATTGCAAAATATTCTTGATCCTAACGAAAATATATATCAGTTTTTTGTTTATTAAAATTAATGTTAACTATCTAAAATTATTTAGTTTTGGTAGGCTAAATTAAATTGCGCTTGTTTAATAAGGTTAGGTAGGTTTTTAAAGTTTCTCTTGGACAAAATTATAAATTCTTACATTAACATAAATGAAAAAATATATCTTTAAACTAAAGATAAAATTTTAGAAGGAATTTTAGAAATTCTTTCTAATTGACAGTTTTATAATCGGCGACAAAAAAAAAAAAAAATATATATATATATATATATATATATATATATATATATATATATATATATATATATGTCGTGCCGATTGGGGAACTTGCGATTTTGGTTTAAATAACAAAGCCTCTGCCATAAAACAGCGAAAATTTGTGTATGCAATAATTTCGCGAAAATCATTCTGAACCTCGAAAAAATATATTTCATTGTGTTTTTTATTATTAAATTATTGTTCTATCTAAATATATTTAGTTGGGTGGGGCTAAAAAATTGCGTTTTTAATAATGTTGGTAGGTTTTCAAAGTTTCTTTTGGGGTACAAAATTATAAATTTTATATTAACATAAATGAAAAATATATCTTTAAAATATAACGAAAATTTTAGAAAGACTAATTTTTAGATGAGTTCTCTATTAACCAGTTTTACCTAATCACAACAATATATATATATATATATATATATATATATATATATATATATATATATATATATATATATATATATATATATATATATATATATATATATATGTCGTGCCGATTAGGTAAAACGTCAATTAGCAAGAACTCATCTAAATTAATTGTTTTCTAAAATTTTCTCTATACGTTTAAAGATAGCAAGAGCCCTTAGTATTCTGTGGAGAAGAGCTTAGATCTGGTGAAATTCCAGAGGCCTTAAAGAGTGCAGACATAGCTCCTTTGCATAAAGGGAGGTACTAGAGCACTAGCTAAAATTACAGACCAGTAGCCCTCACTTCTCACATCATAAAAATCTTTGATAGAGTGATTAGACGGCAGATTACAAACTTCATGGACCAGCACAACCAACATAACCCGAACCAGCATGGCTTTAGAGAGGGACGATCATGCCTGTCACAGCTGCTGAACCATTATGACAGAATTACGGAGGCATTGGAGGACGACCAAAACACAGATGTGATTTACACAGATTTTGCAAAGGCGTTTGACAAATGCGATCATGGAGTGATAGCGCACAAAATGAGGGCCATAGGCATTACGGAAGGTAGGCAGATGGATTTTGAGTTCCTAACACACAGAACACAAAAGCATCAGCGAGGTCAAAACTCCAGTGCCCCAAGGCACTGTCCTGGCCCTCTGCTGTTTCTCATCCTCATAGCAAATAGATAAAAACACCCAGCACACTTTTGTATCATCATTTGCAGATGACACTAAAATAAGCATGAAAGTCACTACGGTAGAGGACACTGAAAAATTACAGGAGGACATAAGCTGGGTCTTCCAATGGGCAGTGGAGAACAACATGACGTTCAATGGTGATAAGTTTCAGCTGCTTAGGTATGAAAAAATGAAGAACTCAAAAGGAACACTATATACAAAACGCAAGAGGGTCACCACATAGAACGAAAGGAACACGTAAAGGACTTGGGAATAATTATGTCTGCTGATCTGTCGTTTAAAGACCATAACAAAACAAAGATCACAACAGCCAGGAAGATGACGGGGTGGGTATTGAGAACTTTCAAAACAAGGAAATAATGCCGATGGTGACACTATTCAAATCGCTATTTAGAATACTGCTCAGTGCTGACGGCCCCGTTCAGGGCAGGAGAAATAGCAGAGCTGGAACAAATCCAGAGATCGTTTGGCTCACATTGAGCCATTGAAACATCTAAATTGTGGGAACGCCTTCAAGTCTTGAACATGTACTCATTGGAGCGGAGGAGAAAGGCTGAAATAATCTGGAAAGTACTTGAGGGCCTGGTCCCAAATCACTGCATAACAACATACTGGAGTAGAGATATGGGAAAGTGAAATAAACCCAGTGAGGAGCAGGGGTGCGGTGGGGAAATGCGGAGCACTGTATTAACATCCGGGGTCCCAGACTATTCAACATCTTACCAGAAGATATCGAAACACGGCTGGAACCAGTGTAGAAGCCTTCAGAGGAAACTGGACAAATATCTTCACCAGGTGCCAGATCAACCAGGCTGTGATGGATATGTGGGGCAGCGGGCCTCCAGCTGCAACAGCCTGGTTGACCAGGCAAGCACCAGACAAGCCTGGCCCATGGCCGGGCTCAGAGAGATAGATACTCTCGAAACTATTAAGGTATATCAAAGGTATATATTTTTTTCATTTATGTTAATGTAAGAATTTATAATTTTGAACCAAGAGAAACTTTGAAAACCTACCTAACTTTATTACAACAAGCACAATTTAATTTAGCTAACCCAACTAAATATATTTTAGATACGTTAACATTAATTTAATAATAAACAAACACAATGAAATATATTTTTTTTTCAGTTATTTCAGAATGATTTTGCGATATTGCATATCAAATTTTCACTTGTCTTATATGGCAAGATGAGCGTTGCCATTTAAGCCAAAATCGCATGTTTTACTAATCGGCACGACATATATATATACATGTCGTGCCAAATAGGCAAATTCGTCAATTAGCAAAAACTCGTTTAAAATTAAGTCCTTTCTAAAATTTTCTCTTATATGTTTAAATATATATATTTTTTCATTTATGTTAATGTAAAATAATACTTTTGTACCAAAGAACCTTAGAAAACTTATTTAACCTTATTATAACAAGCGCAATTAAATTTAGCCTAATCCAACTGAATATATTTTAGATAAGTTTACAATAATTTAATAATAAACGAAAACATTTAAATATGTTTTTTGTTAGGTTTAGAATGATTTTTGGGAAATTATTGCATACACAAATTTTCGCTTGCCTTATTCGGCAAGAAGAACGTTGCTATTTAAACCAAAATCAAGTTTTACCTATTCGGCGGCACGCACACACACACACACACATATGAGGTGACTAAAATGCCGGGAGCAATGGGCTAGTAACCCTTTTCCTTATACATTACTAAAAAAAAAGAGAAGAAAAACCTTACAAACTGGGTTGCTCTTATGGCGTGGATGTAGTGCAGATGAAAAGAAAGAGATGATTGCTGATGTTATGAATGAAAAGTTGAATGTCCTAGATAAAGCGAAACAAAGCTGAAGGGAGTACGCGAGTTTCAGTGGGGAGAAATAAATGAGATTATGTCAGAAGTATCTGAGAAAGTTAGAGTTTAGGAAGGGGTAGCAATAGAGTTGAAGGATCAGTTATGGAAGGAAAAGGGAATATCATTGTATAAATTCTGGGATTATGTGGATTAAAATAAGGGTCAGATGCGAGAAGTGGGTCATAATAAGCGTGTATGCACCTGGAGAAGAGAGGAGTGTAGAGGAGAGAGAGATTTTGGGAGATGTTAAACAAATGTATAGGAACTTTGAACCAAGTGAGGTAATTGTGGTGGGGACCTAAATGATAAAGTAGGAGAAACATTTAAGAGAGTGTAGTAGGTAAGTTTGAGGTGCCAAGTGTAAATTATAATGGGATCCCTTTGATTGAACTCTGTATAGAAAGGGGTTTAGTTATAGGTAATACATATTTTAAGAAAAAGAGGATGAATAAGTATTCAAGATATGATGTAGGGCGTAATAACAGTAGTTTGTTGGACTACATATTGGTTGATAAAAGATTGTTGAGTAGACTTCAGGATGTACATGTTTATAGAGGGGCCACAGATATACCAGATCACTTTTTAGTTGTAGCTACAGTGAGAGTAAAAGGTAGATGGGATAAAAGGAAAATAGAAGCAGCAAGTAAGAGAGAGATGAAGGTTTACAAACTAAAAGAGGAGGCAGTTAAGGTAAGATATAAACAACTATTGGAGGATAGATGCGCTAGTGAGAGTATAGGCAATGGGGTAGAAGATGTATGGGGAAGGTTTAAGAATGTAGTGTTAGAGTGTTCAGCAGAAGTTTGTGGTTACAGGAAAATGGGTGGGGGAGGGAAGAAGAGCGGTAGGTGGAATGATGATGTAAAGAGAGTAGTAAGGCAGAAAAAGTTAGCATATTAGAGGTTTTTACAAAGTAGAAGTGATGCAAGGAGGGAAGAGTATATGAAGAGAAAAAGAGAGGTTAAGAGAGTGGTGAAGCAATGTAAAAAGAGAGCAAATGAGAGAGTTTGTGAGATGTTATCAACAAATTTTGTTGAAAACAAGAAAAATTTTGTAGTGAAATTAATAAGTTGAGGAAGCCTAGGAACGAATGGATTTGAGTTAAAAATAGGAGAGGAGAGTTATTAAATGGAGAGTTAGAGGTATCGGGAAGATGAGGGAATATTTTGAGGAATTGTTAAATGTTGATGATGATAGGGAAGCTGTGATTTCGTGTGTAATGCAAGGATGAATTACATCTAGTAGGAGTGAGGAAGAGCAAGTTGTGAGTGTGGGGGAAGTTCGTGAGGCAGTGGGAAGAATGAAAGAGGGTAAGGCAGCTGGGATTGATGGGATAAAGGTAGATATGTTAAAAACAGGTGGGGATATAGTTTTGGAGTGGTTGGTGCTATTATTTAATAAATGTATTGAAGAGAATAAAGTACCTAGGGATTTGCAGAGAGCGTGTATAGATCCTTTGTATAAAGGCAAAGGGGACAAAAAAGAGTGCAAAAATTATAGGGGAATAAGTCTGTTGAGTATACATGATAACGTGTATGGTAGAGTTATTATTGAAAGAATTGAGAGTAAGACGGAGAGTAGGATAGCAGATCAACAAGGAGGCTCTAAGAAAGGTAAGGGGTGTGTAGACCAAGTGTTTACAGTGAAACATATAGGTGAACAGTATTTAGATAAGGGTAAAGAGTTTTTTTTTTTGTGGTATTTAAGATTTTGAAAAGGCGTATAAGAGGGTGGATAGGGGGTGCAGGTGTATGGAGTAGGAGGTAGGTTACTGAAAGCAGTAAAGAGTTTTTACGAGGATAGTGAGTCTTAGGTTAGAGTATGCAGGCGAGAGGGAGATTATTTCCCAGTAAAAGTGGGCCTTACACAAGGATGTGTGATGTCACCGTGGTTGTTCAATATATTTATAAATGGGGTTGTAAGAGAAGTGAATGCGCGTGTGTTGGCAAGAGGTGTGGGGTTAAGGAATAAAGCATCTAACACAAAGTGTGAGTTGACACAGTTGCTCTTTGCTGATGACACTGTGCTTTTGAGAGATTCTGAAGAGAAGTTGCAGAGGTTGGTAGATGACTTTGGTAGGGTATGTAAAAGAAGAAAATTAAAAGTGAATATAGGAAAGAGTAAGGTGATGAGGTTAACAAAAATATTAGGTGACGAAAAATTGGATATCAGATTGAAGGGAGAGAGTATGGAGGAGGTAAATGTATTCAGATATTTGGGAGTGGACGTGTCAGCAGATGGGCCTATGAAAGATGAGGTGAATCATATAATTGATAAGGTTAAAAGGGTGAGTGGTTCACTTAGGAGTCTGTGGAGACAAAGAACTTTGTACGTGAAAGAAAAGAGCGAAATGTATGAGAGTATAGTTATACCAACACTCTTATATGGGTGTAAGGCATGGGTGGTGAATGTTGCAAACAAGGAGAAGGCTGGAGGCAGTAGAGATGTCATGTCTGAGGGCAACGTGTGGTGTGAATATAATGCAGAGAATTTGTAGTTTGGAGAATAGGAGGAGGTTCAGGATTACCAAAACTATTATCCGGAGGGCTGAGGAGAGGTTGTTGAGGTGGTTCGTACATGTTGAGAGGATGGAACCAAATAGAATGACTTCGAGAGTGTATAAATCTGTAGTGGAGGGAAGGCGGAGTAGGGGTCGGCCTAGGCAAGGTTGGACGGAGGGTGTAAAGGAGGTTTTGTGTGCGAGGTGCTTGGACTTACAGCAAGCATACGTGAGCGTATTTGATAGGAGTGAATAGAGACAAATGGTTTTTAGGACTTGATGTGCAGTTAGAGTGTGAACAAGGTAACATTTATGAAGGGACTCAGGGAAACCGGCAGGCCGGACTTGAGTCCTGGAGATGGGAAGTACAGTGCCTGCACTCTGAAGGAGGGGTGTTAATGTTGCCATTGTGTAGCTATCACACACTCATTCAGAAAGGCAGATCTGAAGTGGTTTGAGCCAGACAGAGATGGGAGAGTGTCTGGTGTTCTGAGGACGGGTAACCTCACCCAGGAACCTTCATTCTGAAAATTCAGACTGCTCCAACATGTAGTTAGTGTCCCGTGCAAGGATGGTCCACTAATTCTAGTGGGCAATGACTGGCCATACTCCTGGGTGGCTAAGACATCATGCAGGAAAGTGGTTTTGTATTTCTGTCGAATACAGTACGATGTCTCCGAAAAAGTGGCGAATTAGCTGCAGGTGCCTGAAACACCCACTTATTGTACTCGTCACTAGTACTGATACTGGGACCGGTATACGTACAGATAATTCTAATAGTGCTGTTACTGATACTGATGTTAGATATTAAATTAGTAATGGAACTGGTAATTTTGATGGTATTGATACTGAACATGAAACTGATACTTCTATGATATAGTCATATTTTTTGCTTGTAATTGTACTAGTTTTGGTACTGGTTCTTACAGAACTAGTATAAGGAATGTTGTCAAAAACGTTAATGTTATTGATACTGGTAACAGTTTTGATAGTAGTAGTGCTGGTAGTTGTACTTGTAAGGGCACTAGTAGCTGGAAGTATGACTGGTTGTGGCAGTGTTGGTGGTACTGGTAGCACCAACTGTACTGGTAGTGATATTGGTAGTGGTATTTGTTGTATAACTGGTAGTAGTAAGGGTAGCATCACTGGTAATGGAACTGGCGTCATCACTGATATTGTTAGTGCTACTGGCTGGTAGCATCCCCTTTGGTGCGCACTTCACTGCTATGGTTACTGTTGTCTAGTGGGTACACATTACACTGTTGTTTGGCTGATGCATGCTGTGTTGCTATGGCTACCGTTGTCTTGTTGTTGTACACTACACTGCTATAGTTATCGTTGTTTGATTATGCACGCTACTCTGTTATGGCTGGTATCTGGTCGTCCTCGCTACACTGGTATCGTTATCGTTGTTTAGTCGTGTTACTGCTGTCTGGTCGGGAACAAGACGAACGACTGTCGTCAAATGAGCTGAATGGTTGGTTAAGTAAGTTTAAAACTATTCAATTACATAAGGCTGCAAGTCGCCTGCTCACCGCTTGTCAAGAATACATTAATCCATAAACTGTGAGTATAGTAAATCTCTCAGTGTATATACACTGAGAGACATGAATCTCTCAGTGTATATATACTGAGACACATGAATCTCTCAGTGTATATATACTGAGACACATGAACCTCTCAGTATATATACACCAAGAGACATGAACTTCTCAGTGTATATACACTGAGAGACATGAACCTCTCAGTGTATATACATCGAGAGATATGAACCTCTCTATGCGTATATTTATTTACACCAGGTGAGTAGCGAGTATCAACATTTGCGAAACCGACCGTCAGGATCGCTGGTGTAGAATCATTCTGGCGAGTTGCCCAGTTATCTTAAAGCTACCAGAATGTTATCTGTTGGCTAGGCAGACCAGCCCTGCCAGACTCGTTCTTTGTAACATTCACCAGGAAAAAATAGTTCTTTGAAACCTTAAGGAGAAAAAAGAGAAGACTTATTCTTTGACACTATTAGGGGAGAAAAGAAGACTCGTTCTTTAACTTCCCATAAGATCACATTATGCTACACTAGTCTAATCAACCTCTTGGGTTATTACACGTATTTTATATTTCAGTGGCATGCCGAATATATCTTAATTTAATAAAACTGGCCTTCTCGTTTTAAGACTGGTTCCCATTGGTTTGAACCTCATCTAATGTGTGACTTAGGGGTCTGAATTCTCCTTTTCTGTGTTCTGTTTGGTGAAAGCACTTGACCTGTTCTCTGACTTTAGGATAATTCCCACAGCTTAGTACTACCAGCCCACTATCCATTGGTGCTCGTGGTAACGAGTAGTTGCAATGGTTCTGCTATTGGTAGCTGTATTATCACGAGGAGTAGCACTGACAGTAGTACTGATTGTGGTACTGGGATTGGTGCAGGGAATAATAATATAGTCTTGGTAGTGGTACTGGAACTCGTAACAATATTACCAGTGGTGGTAACAGCACTAGCAGTATTCGTGGTTGTACTAATAGTACTGTTACCAGTACTGGTAGTGACACTGTTACCAGAACTGGTAGTGGTACTGTTACCAGTTCTGGTAGTGGTACTGTTACCAGTACTGGTAGTGGTTTTGTTACAAGTGCTGATAGTGACACTGTTACCAGTACTGGAAGTGGTATTGTAACCAGTACTGGTAGTGTTACTGTTACCAGTACTGGTAGCGACACTGTTACCAGAAGTGGTAGTGACACTGTTATCAGTACTGGTAGTAACACTGTTACCAGTACTGGTAGTGGTACTGTTATCAGTATTGGTAGGGGTACTGTTACCAATATTGGTAGTATTACTGTTACCAGTTCTCGTAGTGGTACTGTTACCAGTACTGGTAGTGGTACTGTTACCAGTACTGGTAGTGGTACTGTTACCAATATTGATAGTGGTACTGTTACCAGTATTGGTAGTGGTACTGTTACCAGTATTGGTAGTGGTACTGTTACCAGTACTGTTAGTGGTTCTGTTACCAGTACTGTTAGTGGTACTGTTACCAGTACTGGTAGTGGTACTGTTACTAGTACTGGTAGTGACACTGTTACCAGTACTGGTAGTGACATTGTTACCAGTACTGGTAGTGACACTTACCAGTACTGGTACTGGTATGTGAGCAGCACTTGTACTAGCACTAGAAGTTGTACTAGGACTACCACTGATACTGGCATACCACTGTTACTATGACTTGTATTTGTAGGTGAGTGGTATTCGTACTAGCACTGGTACTGGATTTTGCATTACTACTGACACTGGTAGTGGTACTAGTAGTGCTATTTTTATTAGTACTGGTACTGTAAATTAAGTGGTACTAGCTCAAGTTGTGGTACTGTAATTAAAACTTAAACTTACACTGTGAGTGGTATAAGTAATAACATGTGTACTAGCACTGGTAGTGGAGGTGCTAGTTACACTGCTGCTAGCACTGTAGTTGTAACTAGTAGTGACACACCTACCAGCACTCTAGGTGTAACTGGCAGTGACACACCTACCAGCACTGTAAATGTAACTAATAGTGACACTTCTGCTAGCACTGTAAGTGTAACTGGTAATGACACTGCTGCTAGGACTGTAGGTGTAACTAGTAGTATAACTGGTAGTGACACTGCTGCTAGCACTGTAAGTATAACTGGTAGTGACACTGCTGCTAGCCCTGTAAGTGTAACCACTGCTTACACTGTAGTTAACTGGTAGTGACACTGCTGCTAGCACTGTAAGTGTAACTGGTAGTGACACTGCTGCCAGCACTGTAAGTATAACTGGTAGTGACACTGCTGCCAGCACTGTAAGTATAACTGGTAGTGACACTGCTGCTAGCACTGTAAGTGTAACTGGTAGTGACACTGCTGCTAGCACTGTAAGTGTAACTGGTAATGACACTGCTGCTAGCACTGTAAGTATAACTGGTAGTGACACTGCTGCTAGCACTGTAAGTGTAACTGGTAGTGACACTGCTGCCAGCACTGTAAGTATAACTGGTAGTGACACTGCTGCCAGCACTGTAAGTATAACTGGTAGTGACACTGCTGCCAGCACTGTAAGTATAACTGGTAGTGACACTGCTGCTAGCACTGTAAGTGTAACTGGTATGACACTGCTGCTAGCACTGTAAGTTAACTGGTAGTGACACTGCTGCTAGCACTGTAAGTTAACTGGTAGTGACACTGCTGCTTAGCTAACTGTACAAGTGTAACTGGTAGTGACACTGCTGCTAGCACTGTAAGTGTAACTGTAGTGACACTGCTGCTAGCACTGTAAGTAACTGTAGTACACTGTGCTAGCACTGTAAGTTAACTGGTAGTGACACTGCTGCTAGCACTGTAAGTATAACTGGTAGTGACACTGCTGCCAGCACTGTAAGTGTAACTGGTAGTGACACTGCTGCTAGCACTGTAAGTGTAACTAGTAGTGACACTGCTGCTAGCACTGTAAGTATAACTGGTAGTGACACTGCTGCTAGCACTGTAAGTGTAACTGGTAGTGACACTGCTGCTAGCACTGTAAGTATAACTGGTAGTGACACTGCTGCTAGCACTGTAAGTGTAACTGGTAGTGACACTGCTGCTAGCACTGTAAGTATAACTGGTAGTGACACTGCTGCTAGCACTGTAAGTGTAACTGGTAGTGACACTGCTGCTAGCACTGTAAGTGTAACTGGTAGTGACACTGCTGCTAGCACTGTAAGTGTAACTAGTAGTGACACTGCTGCCAGCACTCTCAGTTGTACTCTTAGTGTCACTTTTTAATACAGAGTCAGTGTTACTAGTAATGCCACTTGTGCCAGCACAAATAGTGGTACTGGCAGGGTCACTTGTACCATCACTAGTTGTGGTACTGGCAGTGTCACTTGTACCAGCACCGATAGTGGTATTGGTAGTGTCATTTGTACCATCCCTGGTAGTAGTACTGGTCTGGTAGTGTTTCTTGTACCATCACTATTAGTGTTATTGGTAGTATCACTTGTACCATCCCTGGTAGTGGTACTGGTTTGGTAGTGTCACTTGTTCCATCAGTGGCAGTGGTACTGGTAATGTCATTTGTACCATTACTTTTAGTGGCACTGGTAATGTTACTTTTTCCAGCACTATTAGTGGTATTGGTAGTGTCACTTGTACCATCCCTGGTAGTGGTACTGGATTTGTAGTGTCACTTGTACCATCACTAGTAGTCACTTGTACCAGCACTGGTAGTGTCACTTGTACCATTACTGGTAGTGTCACTGGTAGTGTCACTTGTACCATCACTGGTAGTGGTACTGGTAGTGTCTTATGTACCATCCCTGGTAATGTCACTTGTACTATCACTGGTAGTGGTACTGGTAGTGTCACTTGTACCATCACTGGTAGTGTTACTTGTATCATCTCTGGTAGTGGTACAAGTGTGGTAGTGTCATTTGTACCATCACTGGTAGTGGTAGTAGTTTGGTAGTGTCACTTGTGCTATCATTGGTAGTGGTACTGGTAGTGTCACTTGTACCAAAACTGGTAGTGGTACTGGTAGTGTCACTTGTACCAGCACTGGTAGTGTCACTTGTACCAGCACTGGTAGTGTCACTTGTGCCAGCACTGGTAGTGTCACTTTTACCTTCACTGGTAGTGGTACTGGTAGTTTCACTTGTACCAGCAATGATAGTGTCACTTGTACTATCACTGGTAGTGGTACTGGTAGTGTCACTTGCACCAGCATTTGTAGTGGTACTGGTATTTCCACTAGTACCAGTACTGGTAGTGTCACTTGTGCCAGCACTGGTATTGTCACTTGTACCATCACTGGTAGTGGTACTGGTAGTTTCACTTGAAGCAGCACTGATAGTGTCACTTGTACCATCACCGGTAGTGGTACTGGTAGTGTCACTTGTACTATCACTGGTAGTGGTACTGGTAGTTTCACTTTTACCAGCACTGATAGTATCACTTGTACCATCACTGGTAGTGGTACTGGTTGTGTCACTTTTACTAGCACTGGTAGTGGTACTGGTAGTGTCACTTGTACCACCACTGGTAGTGGTACTGGTAGTGTCATTTGTACCGTCACTGGTAGTGGTACTTGTAGTGTCACTTGTACGAGCACTGATAGTGGTACTGGTAGTGTCACTTGTACCACCACTGGTAGTGTACTGGTAGTGTCATTTGTATCACCACTGGCAGTGGAACTGTTAGTGTCACTCGTACCAACACTGGTGGTAGTACTGGTAGTGGCACTCCTCCTAGCTCTGGTACCTTCGCTAGCACTGATGTCACTGGTAAGAACATTAATTATAATGACTTACATTGTTCAGTGGTTTCTAACAGAGTGGATCTGTCTCTCGCTGTACTTCTTGAGTACCATGGGTCCGTGTGTACCCATGTGTGTACTCACCTAGTTGTACTCACCTAGTTGTGGTTGCAAGGGTCGAGACTCAGCTCCTGGCCCCGCCTCTTCGCTGTCCGCTACTGGGTCTCTGCTCTCCCTGCTCAATGAGCTTTATCATACCTTGTCTTAAAACTATGTATGGTTCCTGCCTCCACTATATCGTTCGCTAGACTATTCCACTTCCTGACTTAATGACTGTGTGTGTGTGTGTGTGTGTGTACTCACCTAGTTGTACTCACCTAGTTGTGGTTGCACGGGTCGAGACATAGCTCCTGGCCCCGCCTCTACACTGGCCGCTACTGGGTCACTCTCCCTGCGCCATGACCTTTATCATACCTCTCCTTAAAGCTATGTATGGAACCTGCCTCCACTACATCTCTTCCCAAACTATTCCACTTCCCAACCACTCTGTGACTGAAGAAATACTTCCTAACATCCCTGTGATTCATCTGAGTCTTCAACTTCCAACTGTGTCCCCTTGTGGCTGTGTCCCATCTCTGGAACATTCTGTCTCTGTCAACCTTGTCAATTCCTCTCAGTATTTTATATGTCGTTATCATGTCCCCCCTTTCTCTCCTGTCCTCCAGTGTCGTCAGGTCGATTTCCCTTAACCTCTCCTCGTAGGACATACCCCTTAGCTCCGGGACTAGTCTTGTTGCAAACCTTTGCACTTTCTCGAGCTTCTTTACGTGCTTGGCCCAAACTGGTGCTGCATACTCCAGTATGGGCCTAACGTACACAGTGTACAGGGCCCTGAACGATTCTTTATTAAGATGTCGGAATGCTGTTCTTAGGTTTGCTAGGCGCCCGTATGCTGCAGCAGTTATTTTGTTGATGTGCGCCTCAGGAGATGTTCCTGGTGTTATACTCACCCCAAGATCTTTTTCCTTGATTGAGGTTTGTAGTCTCTGGCCACCTAGACTGTACTCTCTCTGCGGTCTTCTTTGCCCTTCCCCAATCTTCATGACTTTGCACTTGGTGGGGTTGAACTCCAGGAGCCAATTGCTGGACCAGGCTTGCAGCCTGTCCAGATCCCTTTGTAGTTCTGCCTGGTCCTCGTCCGATTAAATTCTTCTCATCAACTTCACATCATCTGTAAACAGGGACACTTCGGAGTCTATTCCTTCCGTCATGTCGTTCACAAATACCAGAAACAACACCGGTCCTAGGACTGACCCCTGTGGAACCCCACTCGTCACCGGCGCCCACTCTGACACCTCGCCACGGACCATGACTCGCTGCTGTCTTCCTGACAGGTATTCCCTGATCCATTGTAGTGCCTTCCCTGTTATCCCTGCCTGGTCCTCCAGCTTCTGCACTAATCTCTTGTGTGGGACTGTGTCAAACGCCTTCTTACAGTCCAAGAATATGCAATCTACCCACCGCACTCTCTCTTGTCTTACTGCTGTCACCCTGTCATAGAACTCCAGTAGGTTTGTGACAGGATTTCCCGTCCCTGAAACCGTGTTGGCCGTCGTTGATTAGCTCATTCCTTTCTAGGTGCTCCACCACTCTTCTCCTGATAATCTTCTCCATGACCTTGCATACTAAACATGTCAGTGACACTGGTCTGTAGTTTAGTGCTACATGTCTGTCTCCCTTTTTAAAAATTGGAACTACATTTGCTGTCTTCCATGCCTTAGGTAGTTGCCCTGTTTCGATAGACGTGGTGAAGATTGTTGTTAGGGGTACACATAGCTCCTCTGCTCCCTCTCTCAGGACCCATGGAGAAATGTTATCCGGCCCCATCGCCTTTGAGGTATCTAGCTCGCTTACTAGCCTCTTCACTTCCTCCTCAGTTGTGTGTATTGTGTCCAGCACCTGATGGTGTACCCTACCTCTCCTCCTTTCTGGAGGCTCTTCTATTTCCTCTGTGAACACCTCTTTGAATCTCATGTTGAGCTCCTCACACACTTCGTGGTCATTTCTTGTGACCTCCCCTCCATCCTTCCTCAGCCTGATCACCTGGTCCTTGACTGTTGTTCTCCTCCTGATGTGGCTGTACAACAGCTTTGGGTCGGATTTTGCTTTCGCTGCTATGTCATTCTCGTATTGTCTTTGGGCCTCCCTTCTTACCTGTGCATATTCATTTCTGGCTCTACGACTGCTCTCCTTATTCTCCTGGGTCCTTTGCCTTCTATACTTCTATACTGTGTGTGTGTGTGTGTGTGTGTATTATAAATGCGTTTATATCAGCATGAGCGGTTATTACACCTACGCTTCATTATAACATTTACGTTTATGTTGAAATGTTCGTACATGTATACCGGCGTTTAAGTGGTAATGACATTCATGTCTACATGTACGTTTATGTAAGACGTTCATATAATACTCATGTTGAAACATGAATTCATGCTGACACATGTGCTTATGTTGGAATGTACATTCATTACAACATATGCATTTTTTACAACATACATATATACGCTTATAAATGTCCACTCATGAATTCATGTTCCTTTTTGTTGAAAAGTTCATTATTGTCAATATTAGTGGGTATGTTACCCGTTCCACTCTACTTGACCCATCAACACTCTAATACTAATATTTACAGGTTCTATATCCTTACGAATGCGTCTAATATATTTTTTCCATGATGCTGAATTTATACCCTATGCCTGGTCATGGCTTCGTTATAACCTGAGGTTATAACAGTAGTTAATATTACCCAGGTTTTATAATGTGCAGCAGATAATGATGGGGCCGGCTGTGAGCCAGAGTTTTCATTAGGCCGTTGACGTAATTTTTAGAGTACCTGTGTAATGAGATGACATATATTACGTTAGTCATAAATGGACTCATTAATTCCATGAGAAAAGTAAAGGAATGATTTTGGCTTTGACAAATTTGACTTTCACCAAAACAATAATATCACCAAAATCTTTATAATGTTGAGGGCTGCCCTGAAGTGACACATATATCTAGTACTTTATAGTGTTGAGGGCTGCCCTGAAGTGACACATATATCCAGTACTTTATAGTGTTGAGGGCTGCCCTGAAGTGACACATATATCCAGTACTATATAGTGTTGAGGGCTGTCCTGAAGTGACACATATATCCAGTACTTAATAGTGTTGAGGGCTGCCCTGAAGTGACACATAAATCCAGTACTTTATAGTGTTGAGGGCTGCCCTGAAGTGACAAATACATCCAGTACTTTATAGTGTTAAGGGCTCCCCTGAAGTGACACATATCCAGTACTTTATAGTGTTGAGGGCTGCCCTGAAGTGACACAGATATCCAGTAATTTATACTGTTGAGGGCTCCCCTGAAGTGACACATATATCCAGTACTTTATAGTGTTGAGGGCTGCCCTGAAGTGACACATATATCCAGTACTTTATAGTGTTGAGGGCTGCCCTGAAGTGACACATACATCAAGTACTTTATAGTGTTGAGGGCTGCCCTGAAGTGACACATATATCCAGTACTTTATAGTGTTGAGGGCTGCCCTGAAGTGACACTTACATCCAGTACTTAATAGTGTTGAGGGCTCCCCTGAAGTGACACATACATCCAGTACTTAATAGTGTTGAGGGCTCCCCTGAAGTGACACTTACATCCAGTACCGGATGAATAGTCTTGTTAAAATTGTCTGCCTTGTCTAGAAGACTTAAGAGGTTGTACTGGTAGGAAAGTTACCTTGGTGAAAAGTATGAACGACTTTGTAAACACACACACACACACACACACATAAGACGGCATTAATGACCTTATACACGACATATGTGAGACCCATTTTGGAACATGCAGTGCGAGTTTGGAACACATCTCATTATGCATGTAAAGAAGCAAGATAAAATGCAAAGGTTTGCAACGATACTGGTCCCAGAGCTGAGGAGTATGATCATCTATGAGGAGAAGCTACAGGATCAAACCCGCCGACTCTAGAGAATAGAAGGAATAGAAGAACCAAAGGTAACATGATTACGACGTACTAAATACCCAGATAAATTGACGGAGTGGACAGAGAGATTCTGAGAGGGGAGTCTCAGGCACATGAGGTCTCTAGCTAATGAAGATTCTCTTCAAGCCACTTGCTGTTTCTACGCTGGAATACTGCTGTACTCTTACAGCTTCGTTCAAGGTAGGCAAAACTGCTGACCTGGAGAAGGTGTAGATAACCTACACTGCTCGCATAGATTCAGCTAAGCTCCTAAATTTATGTGAATGTTTGAAGGATCTCCATCAGAAGTCCTTGGAACTTAGGCGAGAGAGGTACATTTTAATCAACACCTGGAAAATTCTTGATGAACTGTTCACTCATGAAAGTATGAGGTTTGGAAGACGGTAAAAAAAAATCCCCACAATGAAAAGAAGGGGTGAAATGAGTACATTAAGGAAAAACTTAATGAATTATAAGTGACCAAAACTTCAACGTCCTCCCTCCATACATACGGAGGCCCACGGATCCCTGGCTGTCTTCTAGAAGGAACTGTACAAGTTTCTGAAGTGGTACAGCTAACAGCAACAGCCTATATGATCAGGTCATCCACCTGTAGGCCTGGTCTGGGACAGGGCTGTGGGTAGCGTTGAGCCATGGAACACTTACCAAGTAGACTACAGGCAAACGCCTCAGAGCCAATTACTCATTGAATCAGAGTAAGTGGAAATGAACAATCGTAAACGAATAAACATTAATAATAATAATAATAATAATAATAATAATAATACACATGCATATATATACATACACATGCATATATATACATACACACATCTAGGTTTTTCTTCTTTTTCTTAATAGCTCTTGTTCTTTTTATTTTCTCTATTGTCTATGGGGAAGTGGAAAAGAATCTTTCCTCCGTAAGCCATGCGTGTCGTATGAGGCGACTAAGATGCCAGGAGCAATGGGCTAGTAACCCCTTCTCCTGTACAAATCTACTAAAAACGAGATGAAGAAAAACTTTATAAAACTGGGTTGTCTGAATGTGCGTGGATGTAGTGCGGATGATAAGAAAGAGATGATTGCCGATGTTATGAATGAAAAGAAGTTGGATGTCCTGGCCCTAAGCGAAACAAAGCTGAAGGGGGTAGGCGAGTTTCAGTGGGGAGAAATAAATGGGATTAAGTCAGGAGTATCTGAGAGAGTTAGAGCTAAGGAAGGGGTAGCAATAATGTTGAAGGATCAGTTATGGAAGGAAAAGAGGGAATATAAATGTGTAAATTCAAGGATTATGTGGATTAAAATAAGGGTCGGATGCGAAAAGTGGGTCATAATAAGCGTGTATGCACCTGGATAAGAGAGGAGTGTAGAGGAGAGAGAGAGATTTTGGGAGATGTTAAGCGAATGTATAGGAACTTTTGAACCAAATGAGAGAGTAATTGTGGTATGGGACCTAAATGCTAAAGTGGGAGAAACATGCAGAGAGGGTGTAGTAGGTAAGTTTGGGGTGCCAGGTGTAAATGATAATGGGAGCCCTTTGATTGAACATTGTATAGAAAGGGGTTTAGTTATAGGTAATACATATTTTAAGAAAAAGAGGATAAATAAGTATACAAGATATGATGTAGGGCGTAATGACAGTAGTTTGTTGGACTATGTATTGGTAGATAAAAGACTGTTGAGTAGACTTCAGGATGTACATGTTTATAGAGGGGCCACAGATATATCAGATCACTTTTTAGTTATAGCTACAGTGGGAGTAAAAGGTAGATGGGATACAAGGAAAATAGAATCAGTAAGTAAAAGAGAGGTGAAGGTTTATAAACTAAAAGAGGAGGCAGTTAGGGTAAGATATAAACAACTATTGGAGGATAGATGGGCTAGTGAGAGTGTAGGCAATGGGGTCGAAAATGTATGGGGTAGATTTAAAAATGTAGTGTTAGAGTGTTCAGCAGAAGATTGTGGTTACAGGCGAGTGGGTGCAGGAGGGAAGAGGAGCGATTGGTGGAATGATGATGTAAAGAGAGTAGTAAGGGAGAAAAATTTAGCATATGAGAGGTTTTTACAAAGTAGAAGTGATGCAAGGAGGGAAGAGTATATGGAGAGAAAAGAGAGGTTAAAAGAGTGGTGAAGCAATGTAAAAGAGAGCAGATGAGAGAGTGGGTGAGATGTTATC
>WNWK01033496.1:0-21115 GCA_009830355.1 Cherax destructor | reverse complement strand
GCAGAGCTGTTGTTTTACCTGTATAAAATGAGTGGGGATCTAATAAAATTGAACTTAGGTCTTATGTGCTTTGTGTTGATCTTAGTTTTTTAGTGTTTTTAATTTTTGAGGAGCTTAGATTTTGGTAAAGGTATTATGAGTTTGGTGAAAATGATTTTGTGAAAATGTGATTTTATTAATACTAATCTTATTTTTTTTAGTGTTCTAATTTTTTTAGTGACCTAGTTTTTAGTGACCTAGTGTTTAGTTATCTTGGTTAAAGGTTTTGAGGGTAAGTGTATAAAATGATTTTTTTTGTGATCATTTTTAGTGATCTTATTTTTAAGTGATCATTTTTTTAGTGATATTTTTTTTTAGTGATCGTAGAAATGGTTTGAGGAGATGTGTAAAAAAAAGAGTGATCTGTGATCTTAGTAATAGTGTATGGTGTTCATGTTATTGAAACTGATCTTAGGTTTAGCAATCTTTGGGTTTTTTATTTGAGTGAGTTAGTTTTTGGGAAAAAGGTAAGGGTTTGGAAAAAAGAATGTTTTGTGAAATGCGATCTTTTTTTGATTTTTTTTTCAGTTATCTTAGGTTTTTAGTTTTAAAAAAATAGTATGTTCTGGATCATAGTTTCAGTGATCTTGACCTAAGGATGTTGTGATAATGTATTATATGTTGTGACTTGTGGGTATTATAAGGGGGGAAACTCTGCCCCTTTGTTCTACTTGACATTGTAGGGAGCTTCCCCGAGGCCCCGAGCTTCAGGAGGGGAACTCTGCCCCATAATTTTTCGACAATTTGTTTTCCTGTTGCTAAAGAAAAATTTAAACAGTTTACAGGCCTCTGGGGTTTTTTACAAAAATTTTGTATCGAGGCCTTTTGGTCAGGGTCATATATCCTGGTCCCAAAATATATAAGTTCTCAGGGTCCTCAGATTTTGGGACTTTCAGTCAAATAAAACCCAATTTTGATTGGTAACATGGAGAATGTTTTGTCATTAAGATACTTAACACTTGACAATGCTCCCATTTCTCTAAATTTTGGACATCAAACGGGGGTATACTCGGCATATATTTGATATCACATTGTATTTTTCTTGAAAAAGGGGAACCGGGGGTCCTTGAACCTCTCTGGGAGGGGATTGGTGGTGATGGACAACATTATGAGCCAATGGGGAGGGAAAATTGGAAAACCATTTTTTAGTAATCTGGTCGGGTGTTATCGGGGCTGGTGTTTTTAAATGATTTTTCAGTTCTTTTCGCCCGAATTGGGGAAATTTTTTTGGGGGGGGTTTATTCCGTGGTAACTTTTAAACTTATTGAGTCTGTGTTGGGTATTTCATGCAAGGTTTACTGATTAATATTAAGGGGAAAAGTTATGTCAAATAAATAAAAAAAAACTCCACTTTAGTTGTTTTCATAACTCGTTATCGATTTTAACCCGTTAGATCTATCTTCTTTTAGTTGTTGCCAGAACTTTCTTTTTTATTATTGATATATGAGCAATATTGCATTGCCTTTGTCCTTTATAACTTCACTGTTACTTACCCTATGAAATCCATTTAGCGCGTAATATCCTGCCTGTGTTCCCAAAATCATTTTAGCAACTGATTCTGAATTTGATATTATCTAAATCTCAACAGTTATCAATGTTCAGATTTTCCTTCAATCCTAACGTCTTTAACTGGTGCAATATTATAAAGGATGACAGTGATCATGGTTCTGAATGTCTCCCAGGCATCACTTATCTCCTCAATTGTTATCAGGTCCATACAGTTGTCCCTTTTACCAGTGTTTCTTAAGTGTTGCTTCTAGTTGGCTTCATTTATTGTCTTATGTAGGTCTCACTTTACTTTCCTTGGTTCAAATAAGATATTAAGGTCTGAATGATCAACTCGTATAAACAAACAAAATCATAAGTTTTGGAGACAAATTTTTATTAAGTTGATAGTCTCGCGTCAATATAGTCCATAACATTGGAGCGTTGTGTAACATGATGTTTATCCTACGTACAGGTGTCCCAAAAGGTGACACCTTGTGGTCGACTTAAAAACAACTTATTCGAAGAAGGCATTACGATACACTGGCACGGCGTGATATGCAAGGACGAAAACCTCCTGGCACTCCCTCATGGATGGTGTCCCATTCCTCACACAGTGCCCCATTCCCCCCTGGCACCTACTTCAGATATTCATTTTATGTTCCTGATGCTGGCACCTACTTCTACCATTCACATGCTGGTATGTTTCTTTCTTAATTGGAGGGGTGATAATCGTTTGTAATTTGGATAAAAAGGTGGAATAAAATACTGACGAATAGGGATAAAGACATATGTCAGTAATTCATAGTCCGAAGAAGCCATTCTGTACAATTAAGAACACAAAAGAAGGAACACTGAGCAGGACTACTTGCCCAGGAGGCAGGTCCGTCACCTCCCGGCTTTAACCAATAACCCCCCTTCAGGTCAGGTCCATCCCGGAAGGAGCAAGGCATCAGATGAACAACTGAATACTCTCAGGTGACCCATGAAGGGTGATAGTAGATTGGATAGATGAAGAATAGTGGGTAGAGGAGTTTTAATAGGTAAAGGGGGGAAAGAGCCAGGGCTAAACCCATGCTGCGTTTTTTGGCATAATTAGATGGGGTGTTGAGGGTGGTGGTGATCTGCATGTTGAAGCGCTCATGGGTGTACTGGATTGGTTCGGGAAGCACTGGAATTTGTGGGCGGCAGATAACGTCATCGCTGGTTTGCTTTTGTACTGCTTCTCTTAAATGATTGGGGGGGCTGGAATGTTGCTGGTAAAAAGGACGTCTTTGGTCCACCCTTGCAGAGGGCAGGGTAGAAGAGGAATGAAAGTATAGTATTAGGTGAGAGGAGGAGGGCAGGATTATTGATAGATTGAAAAAGGTTAAGATTTTGTCTGGCTGTCTGATGACACGTCTAGAAAAGGGTTTTCCGGTCTTGGATGTTTCAATACGGGCTGTCTGTCACGAGTTCTTCCAGGTTCCAAAGCCGTGCCGGTCCTGTTGTGGGAGGGACTCGCTGGTGGCGAAGTCATCACTTTGTTCCCAGCACCGCAATGCACGGCCCAGCACCCACCGCAATGCATGGTTCTGTATTCGTTGCAGTTTCAAGATGTTAGTTTTTGGGAGCAAGAGAGGGCAAGAGGGTATGTGATGAGTGGTCTTATGGGGCCTTGTACAGGTGGAGTTTGGTGTTTGGGGTGAGTCTCTGAGTTTGAATATACCAAGGCATTCTGGGCCCTACTCTTTTAGTGTTTATGTGGGTGTGTATTTCAGGGTCCAAAGGGAACTGGGACTGTGTGTTGGTGTACGTGGAATGGGTGTTTTTAGTGGTGCTGTAGACAGGCATTGGTCGGCGGTTTCTTTGAAAGAAATATGTTTGGATTTGTTGGCATTGGTTTTAATACCCAAGGCCATGCACTGATCCTGTTATCCCACGGTGTTCTGAGTGATAGATATCTGCATTGTTCATGTGCTATGAGCTGTGTAATGTCATCTGCATAAGCCAGTGTGGGAGGTGGTGCTGGGTCAGGTTGTTTTGTAAAGGATGATAAGGTAGGAAGCACGGATCCTGGGGGAAATCACGAAGGGTAAAGAGTCAAGAGACAGTTTTGGAACTTAATTCCCTTGTATCATCAAGGAAGGCTGAATTTTTGACATTCAAGGTCAAAAAGGACATAGCTTGTACTTAAGCCCCGAGTGCCGACAGTGTCAAAAGCTTTTCCACGTCTTTAGAACAGATCAATTAGCACAAACTGTCAGGTCCCAAACCCCACCCACCACCCCCTCATGTATTTATTTTAACCTTTTTTAAAACTACACAACGTCTTAGCATCTATGACGGTACTGGGGTTTGTTCCCTCATCACAACTCTATTACCAACCAGTGCTTTTCCCATATCCTTCCTGAATCTGAACTTTCCAACTTGCCCTTGCTGCAGGGCCTGTCTTGGTGGATATTTTTAGCGTTATTTACACTTTATTTATTCCTTTTTCCATTTATACACCTCAATCATATCCCTCTAATTTACATTATTATTATTATTATTAATAAGGGAAGTCAAACCCAAGGATTATACAGAGCCGTGGGGGGATGTGGGGCAGACTTAATTCAAGGAACCGGAGCAAGATCAAACCCTCTATCAAGAGCCCCCACCAGCGTGGAACCTTTAATTTACGCCTTTCTAGGGTGCAGATTCAGGGTCCTTGTCTATCCTCATAGGGTAGATTTCGATACATGGAATCAACTTTGTCATCCTACTTTGTACGTTTTCCAGAACATTTATATCCCCTTCTGAATACGGTGACCAAAAATGTGCAGCATAATGAAGCCAAGGATTCTTTAGTTTTATTGTGAACACTTATCACTGTTGTCTTGGTTTTAGATTATTGCTAACCAGAACTCCTAAATCCTTTTGGCAATCAGTAGTATTAAGATCTACATTATATAGTTTATATTGCCATTCGTATTTTCTTGTCCAATGTTTAAAATTTCATTTGTCTATATTAAACTGCATCTGTCACTTTCGACCACTGCATCAGTCTATTCAAATCTTCCTGGAGTGCTCTAATTTCCTCATTAGAATGAATTACAATCTATTTTGTATTCGGAAACGCATGTCGCTTTTATTCACTCATTAATGTCGTTTATATAAATTGTGAACAAAAAGGGTCGAACACTGACCCCGGAACACTACTGTGACACGCATCCACTCTAATTTTCCCGATTGATGAAAACTCTCTCCCCATTTGTCAACCATGTCTTTACCCGGAAAAAATTATCCCCTATTCCTGTTCCTTAACTTTTCTCAATAGCCTCTGATGTGGAACTCTATCAAAAGCCTTACTGAAGTCCAATAACAATATCATATTCAATACCATGACCTACCTCCTCAGATACCTTGGTGAAGAAAGTTAGTAAATTCGTAAGACAGGAACGCCCTTTTTAAAAACCGTGCGAGATTTATTAATCAATTTCCTTTCAAGATGGCTACGAATTGCCTCGCATTTAATTATATTTATTTTATTAACACATCGGCCGTTTCCCACCAAGGCAGGGTGGCCCAAGGGGGGGGTGGACAAAGCGGGGTGACCAACAAGGCAGAGTGGCCCGGGAAAAAGAAAAACTTTCATCATCATTCCCCAACACTTCTTCCAGAGGGGTGCTTTCACTACAGTTATAAAATTGCAACATTAACACCCTCCTTCAGGTGAGACACTGTACTTCCATCTCCAGGACCAAGTCCGGCCTGCCGTTTTCCTGAATCCCTTCATAAATGTTCCCCTTGCCTACGCTCCAACAGCACGTCCAGTATTAAACACCATTTGTCCCCCCATTCACCCCTATCAAATACGCTCCACAGCTTGGAAGGTCCAACCCCTGCTCAAAAAAAACCTCCTTTACCCCCTCTCTCCAACCTTACCTACCAAACCACTCCGCCTTCCCTCCCTACAGATTTATACCACTCTCGGGTTATTCTATTTCCCAACCTTCTACATGTCCGAACCATCTCAATAACCCTTCCTCAGCTTCTGGATAATAGTTTAAGTAATCCTGCCCCTTCCCCCTAATTTCCAAACAACGTATTCTCTGCATATTTACACCCACATTAACCCCAGACATGATATCTACCTTTCCAGCCTTCTTGGCAACACCCTAACCCATGTCTCACACCCATGCAGTGGTGGAGACAGGTTTTTTTTTTCCTTCTCTCTCTCTTCTCTCTCTCTCTCCCTCTCTCCTCTCTCCCCCCCGGGGGGGAAAGAAGAAGAAGGAAGAAGACGTCTCAACCCAAAATTCTACGGGGGAACATCTGCGGTCTGCAGAAAATCCCACCTCGTCGTCGAAACGGCGGGCCAGAGGCAATCGACGTTTTCCTGCTCAGGAGACCTTAGTGAACCGCCGCCGAACCCGCAGCCCGCATCCGGGTTTCGGCCTACCGCAATGGAGTTCCCGCCAGGGGCATGGCTGTCAGTGGGGAACTCCATTCCCCCCTCAATCGTCAGCGCCCCATCAACGTGGCGAAGGGGTTGAGGTGCAAGCTCACTCTGCCCACCGGCGGGGGCCCCTAACGATCTATAACTGTACCCGGAACCCGGAAATCACCCTCGACCTCCCGAAGTTGCACTCTCGCTGTGTCGCCCAGACATGGCGTGCTGGTGGCAGGGGATATCAATCCCCCCGGCTTGCGCCCCGGTCCCCCACAAATGAGACAGGCAGGCACCTGGCGCAGTGCTGGAGGATGTTGAGATAATTTCCCCAACACAGGAGAGCCGACCCCCCACTTGGCAACCGACTGGACGTCCGCTCCTCTCCGGGTTTTCCAGGAGCCAGTTGGGAAATCCACCCTCTTCTCACCAGCGACCATTTTGCAATGTCACCACTCTGTCGTCTGGCACCCCCTTCTCCCACCTACGGTGGAACACAAAAAAAAGGCGGGGCTGGCAGTGCTTCCAGGACGTCATCCAGCAGTGGTGGAGGAGACTGATCTCGAGGCCAGATGGGGTTCCCCAGAGCCCCAAGGCTTTCTCTCGAGCAGCCGAGGCGGCAATACCACCCGGGGGAACGCCCAAGCATGATTGGTGGTTCTAAAACGGGGGTCAAGAAAAACCACCGCATCAACCCTGCCCGTAGGTTACCAAACGCAACCCCACGGCTGGGTCCCCAGGCTTCGCGAGGGGTGCGCACGCCACATTCCCAACACGTCTGGAAAGTGGTTTGAGGGGTGTGCCCTTCAGCCACTACTCTACCCTGTCTGAGATCTGGAAGAAGATCAGCATAGCTACGGGAAAGCATAGAGGAGCTGTGCATGCTCACCATGACTCGGCTGGGGAGACAGAGAGGCTGGTGGTACTCTTCACATCCAGGGCAGCCACAGCCCGCCTACCCCAGGACATCCAGGACCTCCAGGCCACCCTCCTCCCTGGTAGGACTGCCAGGATTCTAGAGGCATCCCAGGCACAAGACGACACCGACGTCGAGTTCACCGGTCGGGAGCTGCAAGCGGCCTTCAAGACTTCACGGGACACGGCCCCCGGGCAGGACGGAATCACCTACAGTATGATCTCAAAGGCAGGCCCTCACGGGCATGACGCCCTCCTGGAAGTCATCAACCATACCTGGAGGGTCGGGCGACTTCCCACCGCATGGAAGGAAGCCAACATCCTGCCGATCCCCAAGCCCAGGGATCCAGGCAACATGCGGCCCATTTCCCTAAGATGGAAGCTTGGTCCGGAGCACCAACACATCTACGGCTTCACACGGGGAGTGGGCACCTCTGAGAGCGTCACCACCCTCATGGCCAGCATTGAGTCTGACAAGAGGCCGAAGATTGTCATCTTTCTCGACCTTGAGAAGGCCTTCGAGCTGGCCAGTGCACCGGCCATCCTCGACCTACTGGCTCGCAGAGGAGTGAGGGGCAAGCTGCTTGCCTGGGTCGGCTCATACCTACAGGGCCGGAATGCGCGGGTACGCTTCCAGGGGCAGGCTTCTTCCCTCAGGGCCTTGGAAAATGGCACCCCGCAGGGCGGAGTCCTCAGCCCAACTCTCTTCAACATGCTGATGCATGAGCTGGTGCAGCTGACGTTCTAAGCAGGCACCCGACTGCTCAGCTACGCTGATGACCTGGCACTCATTGTCATCGGGAAGCCCGGACTGTTGCGCAAAGCCCAACGCGACCTCAGCCTGCTAGATACCACCTGCCGTCGCCTTGATCTCAAGATCTCGGCGGACAAGTCCAAGGCCATGATCTTGGTATATGGATTGACAGCCGACTCTCCTTCCGCAAGCAGGCAGAGTATGTCAGGGAGCGTGCCATGCAACGTGTCACGGCCATGCGTGCCATGGCCAATCCTAGAACTGGTGCCAGCCACGATATTCTCCGGATGTTCTACGTGCAGGCGGTGCGCTCGCTAGTCGACTATGGTGCAATCACCCTGGCCCATGCTCATCCCTCATGCCTCAAGCGCCTCAGCGCTGTACAAAATGCTGCGGCTCAGGTCATGCTGGGGGCCCCGGGCTGGACCAACACAGTGACTCTGAACAGAGAGGCCCAACTACAGCCCCTAAGTGACAGGATCGCCCTTGTTGCTGCCAGGAGGTTGGCCAAATTTGTCCAGCTACCGGGCGGTGAGCGCCTGCTGAGAGACCTCCTTGACCGTCAGCGAGGCGACTTCGCAGGGGGCCGTGTCCGACTATGGTTGTGGTCGGCTGCGGAAGTGACAAAGGAGCTCCTGCCCATGCCGCTCCTCGAGGACAAGGGATGCGACCGGCCAGTCGATGGGTACACCGTGCCACCGCCATGGGCACCAGAACCTGTCGTAATCCACCTTGCAAACCTGCCAGCCAGCAAGCGTCACTGTCCACAGCGCGTGCTGCAGCGGTGGGCAGCTGCAAGCATTGCTGCAGTGGAGCATCCCGGGTGTGCAGTGTACTACACTGATGGATCAAGAGACCCCGAGGCCGGCCGCACGGGTTCCGGGATATATCCTCCTCCCTAACGGCCGGCTGGCGCTCCCAGACCACTGCAGCATCCTACGGCGAAATCCACGCCATCCAGAGGGCCATCCAACATGCGCTCCTGGAACATCACCAACCTCCAGTCATCCACGTCGACTCCAGGGCGGTGATACAGGCCATCATGCATAGGGAGCCCAAGGATAACATCCGGCTCCTCACCGCCATCAGAAGAGACCTACACTCACTTGACGAGCAGTGCCGGCAAGCAACAATCAATTGGATACCAAGCCACATCGACCTTGCTGGGAATGATGCGGCTAAGTCTGCCACACTTGCGGCCCTACCTGCGACTACAATTGCCATTAGCCGCAGGCAGGTGCACTTGGGGGCAGCTTCGGCAGCCAGACGCCCACACCAGCACCGGGAGCATCTAGGAGCCGGCACTGGTATGACAGAGCGACACGTAGGGAGCCCCCACCAAACATGAGGAAACTGAACAGGGAGCTGTAAGTCAGCATCCACCGCCTGCGCCTCGGCTACCCTACTGCAAAGCGCCTCATCGAACGCATGAGTGAGGAGCTTTGCCGCCACTGCGACCGGATGGTTCCAAAGCCTCTAGTTCACTACATGCTTGACTGTCCTGCGACGACGTCCATCCGCCGCAGGCACTTCCCGATGGCACCTGGGGATCTGACCCGCGAAGACAAAGCAGCCCGGCTGGTTTACCTAGCTACCCATGTGACTTTGTAAATGTGACTTTGTAAATGGTCCAAGTCGGGCCGAAACGTCGTCGTAAGCTCCTCTCTTTTATATGTGCGGGTTGTGTGTGTATTGTTCCAGTACGGTATTGTGCCTTTTTTGTTATTTAGCCACCCATGACTTGGAGACACTGCTCCCAGTCCTAACCACCCACCCGCCCCCTCGATGACGACGCCGGAGAACCCCGACGACGACCAAGACTACCCACTACAGCTATTCTTTCTATCACTTCCTTCTTTCTTATCCCCCATCCTTCTTCTTCCTATGTATGTAGAACCACAGCCTGAAGTACCAAGATCTGCTGATGAAGATGCGACGTCAGAAGACATTCCCCATCATGGGGAGCCACAGCAAGAAAGAAAGAAAGAAGAAGATGACCAACACCCTCTACCCAGGGGGCCAATGCCGGGTCACCATTTGGAGAAGACCCGGGCCGGATGTACCGGCGAACATACAACAACAACAACCTGGTTACACAAGGCCGGGGCCTCAGTGGTGTGCGGATCAAAGGAGTGTGCGAGTGGGCAGGCGGGTAAAGGCGGCCATCACCCCTCCACTACCACCAGCTCTCTCCATATGGCAGCACCTCTCACTATCTTAAAGCAGGAACACTGCTCCTACACTCAACTTTGTTTACTAGGTAGATGATGGCTGCTACTGCACTTGTGATGATGGCTGCTACTGCACTTAGGATGATGGCTGCTACTGCGCTTATGATGATAGCTGCTACTGCGCTTGTGATGATGGCTACTACTGCGCTTGTGATGATGGCTGCTACTGTGCTTGTGATGATGGCTGCTACTGTGCTTGTGATGATGGCTGCTACTGTGCTTGTGATGATGGCTGCTACTGTGCTTGTGATGATGGCTGCTACTGTGATTGTGATGATAGCAGCTACTGCGCTTGTGATGATGGCTGCTAATGTGATTGTTATGATGGCTGCTACTGCGCTTGTGATGATGGCTGCTACTGTGCTTGAGATGATGGCTGCTACTGTGCTTGTGATGATGGCTGCTACTGCGCTTGTGATGATGGCTGCTACTGTGCTTGTGATGATGGCTGCTACTGCGCTTGTGATGATGGCTGCTACTGTCTTGTGATGATGGCTGCTACTGCGCTTGTGATGATGGCTCCTACTGCGCTTGTGATGATGGCTGATACTGTGATTGTGATGATGGCTGCTACTGTGCTTGTGATGATGGCTGCTACTGTGCTTGTGATGATGGCTGCTACTGTCCTTGTGATGATAGCTGCTACTGTGCTTGTGATGATAACTGCTACTGCGCTTGTTATGATGGCTGCTACTGTGCTTGTGATGATGGCTGTTACTGTGCTTGTGATGATGGCTGGTACTGAGCTTGTGATGATGGCTACTACTGTGCTTGTGATGATGGCTGCTACTGTACTTGTGATGATGGCTGCTACTGCGCTTGTGATGATAGCTGCTACTGTGCTTGTGATGATGGCTGCTACTGTGCTTGTGATGATGGCTGCTACTGTGCTTGTGATGATAGCTGCTAGTGTGATTGTGATGATAGCTGCTACTGTGATTGTGATGATAGCTGCTACTGCGCTTGTGATGATGGCTGCTACTGTGATTGTGATGATGGCTGCTACTGTGCTTGTGATGATGGCTGCTACTGCGCTTGTGATGATGGCTGCTACTGCGTTTGTGATGATTGCTGCTACTGTGCTTGTGATGATAGCTGCTACTGTGCTTGTGATGATGGCTGCTACTGTGCTTGTGATGATGGCTGCTACTGTGCTTGTGATGATGGCTGTTACTGTGCTTGTGATGATGGCTGCTACTGTGCTTGTGATGATGGCTGCTACTGCGCTTGTGATGATGGCTGCTACTGTGCTTGTGATGATGGCTGCTACTGTGCTTGTGATGATGGCTGCTACTGTGCTTGTGATGATGGCTGCTACTGTGATTGTGATGATGGCTGCTACTGTGCTTGTGATGATAGCTGCTACTGCGCTTGTGATGATGGCTGCTACTGTGATTGTGATGATGGCTGCTACTGCGCTTGTGATGATGGCTGCTACTGCGCTTGTGATGATGGCTGCTACTGTGCTTGAGATAATTGCTGCTATTGTGCTTGTGATGATAGCTGCTACTGCGCTTGTGATGATGGCTGATATTGTGCTTGTGATGATGGCTGCTACTGTGCTTGTGATGATGCCTGCTACTGTGCTTGTGATGATGGCTGCTACTGCGCTTGTGATGATGGCTGCTACTGCGCTTGTGATGATAGCTGATACTGTTCTTGTGATGATGGCTGCTACTGCTCTTGTGATGATGGCTGCTACTGTGCTTGTGGTGATGGCTGCTACTGCGCTTGTGATGATGGCTGCTACTGCGCTTGTGATGATGGCTGCTACTGCGCTTGTGATGATGGCTGATACTGTGCTTGTGATGATGGGTATGTACTTGATGATGTGTACTGGTTGATGGCTGCTACTGTGCTTGTGATGATGGACTGCTTTGATGTGCTTGTTTGTGATGATGCTAGCTTGTGTGGATGATGCTGTACTGCTGTGATGATGGCTGCTACTGCGCTTGTGATGATGGCTGCTACTGCTCTTGTGATGATAACTGCTACCCTGATGATGGCTCTATGTGATGGATGGCTGCTACTGCGCTTGTGATGATGGCTGCTACTGTGCTTGTGATGATAGCTGCTACTGTGCTTGTGATGATGGCTGCTACTGCGCTTGTGATGATGGCTGCTACTGTGCTTGTGATGATGGCTGCTACTGTGCTTGTGATGATGGCTGCTACTGTGCTTGTGATGATGGCTGCTACTGCTCTTGTGATGATGGCTGCTACTGCGCTTGTGATGATAGCTGATACTGTTCTTGTGATGATGGCTGCTACTGCTCTTGTGATGATGGCTGCTACTGTGCTTGTGGTGATGGCTGCTACTGCGCTTGTGATGATGGCTGCTACTGCGCTTGTGATGATGGCTGCTACTTTGCTTGTGATGATGGCTGCTACTGCGCTTGTGATGATGGCTGATACTGTGCTTGTGATGATGGATGATAGTGCTTTTGGTTATGGCTGCTACTGAGCTTGTGATGATGGCTGCTACTGTGCTTGTGGTGATGGCTGGTACTGAGCTAGTGATGATGGCTGCACTGCGCTTGTGATGATGGCTGTACTGCCTTGTGATAATGCTGCTCTGCTCTTGTGATGATGGCTGCTACTTCTTGTGAATGGCTGCTACTGTTGTGATGATGCTGCTTGAACTGCTACGGCTGGATGATGCCACTGCTGTGATATGCTCGTTGTGATGATGGCCTACTGCCTTGATATGCACTGGCTTGTGATGATGCTGCGTTGTGATGATGGCTGCACTGGCTTGTGATGATCGTGATGACTATGTCTTGTGTGAATCGGCTTGTGTGATGGCTGCTCGATCTGCTGTGATGATGCTGCTACTGTGTGAGATGGCTGCTACGCTTGTGATGATGCGCTACTTTGATGATGTGCACTGGCTTGTGATTCGCTCTGTGATTGCGTATGCGCTTGTGTATGCTCGCTTGATGATGGCTGCTACTGGCTTGTGATGATGGCTTTAGATGGATGATCTGCTGTTGTATCTCACTGCGGTTGATGGCTACGTGTTGATAGCTTTGTCTTGTTGATGTGCTTTGCTTGTGATGCTGCACTGCTTGTGATGATGGCTGCACTGCTTGTGATGTGTACTGCGCTGTGATGTGTCTGCTTGTGATGATGCTGCTTGTGATGATGGCTGTACTGTCTTGTGATGATGGCTGCACTGCGCTGTGATGATGGTGCTGCTGATGATGGCTGCTATTTGTGATGATGGCTGCATGCTGTGATGATGGCTGCACTGTTGTGATATGTATGGTGTGATGATGGTGGCTTGAGCTGTATGTGTGAGTGCTGTGGTATGTGTATGGCTGACTCACTCTTGTGGATCCTGCTTGTGATGATGGCTGCTCTGCCTGTGATGATGGCTGCACTGGTGGATGATGGCTGCTGCTGTGCTGCTATGCTTGTGATGATGGCTGTACTGCTTTGATGATGGCTGCTACTGTGCTTGTGATGGCTGCTACTGCTTTGATGATGGCTGCTACTGCGCTTGTGATGATGGCTGCTACTTGCTTGTGATAGGCTGCTCTGTTGGTGCAGCTTTGTGATGTGCTGCTACTGGTTGTGATGATGGCTGCTACGTGCTCTTTGATGATGGCTGCTACTGAGCTTGTGATGATGGCTGCTACTGTGCTTGTGGTGATGGCTGGTACTGAGCTAGTGATGATGGCTGCAACTGCGCTTGTGATGATGGCTGCTACTGCTCTTGTGATAATGGCTGCTCCTGCTCTTGTGATGATGGCTGCTACTGCGCTTGTGATGATGGCTGCTACTGTGCTTGTTGATGGCTGCTACTGCTCTTGTGATGATAGCTGCTACTGCGCTTGTGATGATGGCTGCTACTGCGCTTGTGATGATGGCTGCTACTGCGCTTGTGATGATGGCTGATACTGTGCTTGTGATGATGGATGATACTGTGCTTGTGGTTATGGCTGCTAATGAGCTTGTGATGATGGCTGCTACTGTGCTTGTGATTATGGCTGCTACTCAGCTTGTGATGATGGCTGCTACTGTGCTTGTGGTGATATCTGCTACTGAGCTTGTGATGATGGCTGCTACTGCGCTTGTGATGATGGCTGCTACTGCTCTTGTGATGATGGCTGCTACTGCTCTTGTGATGATGGCTGCTACTGCGCTTGTGATGATGGCTGCTCCTGCTCTTGTGATGATGGCTGCTACTGTGCTTGTGATGATGGCTCCTACTGCTCTTGTGATGATGGCTGCTACTGCGCTTGTGATGATGGCTGCTACTGCTCTTGTGATGATGGCTGCTACTGTGCTTGTGATGATGGCTGCTACTGCGCTTGTGATGATAGCTGCTACTGCGCTTGTGATGATGGCTGCTACTGCGCTTGTGATGATGGCTGCTACTGTGCTTGTGATGATGGCTGCTACTGCTCTTGTGAAGATGGCTGCTACTGTGCTTGTGGTGAGGGCTGCTACTGCGCTTGTTATGATGGCTGCTAATGCGCTTGTGATGATGGCTGCTACTGCGCTTGTCATGATGCCTGATACTGTGCTTGTGATAATGGCTGCTACTGTGCTTGTTGTGATGGCTGCTACTGCTTTTGTGGTGATGGCTGCTACTGCGCTTGTGGTGACTGCTACTGCCCTTGTGATGATGACTTGCTGTTATTGGTCTTCTGATGATCACTTGCTGTTGTTGGTCTTGTGATGATCACTTGCTGTTACTGGTCTTGAGATGATGACTGTTGCTATTACTGGTCTTATGATGATGACTTCCTGTTACTGGTCTTGTGATGAGATGATGACTGTTGCTGTTACTGGTCTTGTGATGATTGTTGCTGTTACTGGTCTTGTGATGATTGTTGCTGTTACTGGTCTTGTGATGATTGTTGCTGTTACTGGTCTTGTATTGATTGTTGCTGTTACTGGTCTTGTGATGATTGTTGCTGTCACTGGTCTTGTGATGATTGTTGCTGTTACTGGTCTTGTGATGATTGTTGCTGTTACTGGTCTTGTGATGATTGTTGTTGTTACTGGTCTTTTGATGATTGTTGCTGTTACTGGTCTTGTGATGATTGTTGCTGTTACTGGTCTTGTGATGATTGTTGCTGTTACTGGTCTTGTGATGATTGTTGCTGTTACTGGTCTTGTGATGATGACTTGCTGTTGCTGGTCTTGTGATGATGACTTGCTATTACTGGTTTTGTGATGAGATGATGACTTGCTGTTACTGGTCTTGTGATGATAACTATTGCTGTTACTGGTCTTGTGATGATGACTATTACTGTTACTTGTGATGATGACTTGATGTTGCTGGTCTTGTGATGATGACTTGCTATTACTGGTCTTGTGATGATGACTGTTGCTCTTACTGGTCATGTGATGACTTGCTGTTACTGGTCATGTGATAATGACTTGCTGTTATTGGTCTTGTGATAATGACTTGCTGTTACTGGTCTTGTGATAATGACTTGCTGTTACTTGTCTTGTGATAATGACTTGCTGTTACTGGTCTTGTGATAATGACTTGCTGTTACTGGTCTTTTGATAATGATTTCTTGTTACTGGTCTTATTCTCTTACTGTGCTTAACAGTGGTGGTATGTATGACATTATAAAATATGTTTGACTGTGAGAAAGGGGGTTATAAGAGGTGTATTACATCCCAAACACCATCCTCGTGAAGCTGTTACTCATATTCTACACATACCTGAAGGATGCTTCTGAAGGATCGATGCACCCAGTTGTAAAGAAATTGTGTAACACCCACATGTCAAACTTCGGTTTCGTTCCCCCAGACCTCTCTGCACAAAGGGCAGATGGGGAAAGGGGGGTGGAAGATAAACACCCAGATGATTCATAAGGGTTTCTGGACTAGTTACTTTAGTTTACCCTGGTGAACAAGTTTAAAGAGTTAAAGAAAACGGTGATGAGGCAAATCCAATACGCGAATTCAAAAGTAACTATGGTAATATGTAAATCACAAGAGGACAGGACCAAGTACTACGCTAGTCATTTGAAGGATGAGAGACGGACCAAAACATGGAATTCTACCCAGGGAGACATGGCCAGGTTACAAGGGTGATGAGACAAATGCCTATTAGAATTCAGATTGAAAAATGTATGATTATAAGAATAGGGCAATGGGAAGGGGGTCAAGACCCAAATCTTGATAGGGAGTGCAGTAAACTTCTATGGGATGAAATTCGTAAGGCATCTACATATGAAAATGTTGTGCTAATGTGAGATTTCAACTTTAGACAAATTGACTGGAGCAATTTGACAGGAAATTTAGACTCAAGTGACTTTCTTGATACGATTCAGGATTGTTTTTTGAAACAGTTGGTGACAGAACCAACTAGAGGAAATAACCTGCTAGACTTGGTTCTTGCCAGCAGGGAATCGCTAATTAATAATCTTGAGGTTAATGATGAGCTTGGGGAAAGTGATCACAAATCACTCAGTTTTAATATATCATGGAATTACCCTAATAATAGCAATCAAGTCTCTGTCCCTGACTTCCGCCTGGCTGATTTCATAGGACTGAAAAATTACCTGGGTAGGCTGAACTGGAATGACCTGACAGTGGGTCAGGTAGGTGGTGATTGCCAATATGACGTTTTCCAGAGAATAGTTCTAGCTGCTCAGACAACTTATGTTCCTAATAGGGAAATCAGATCAAACAAAAATGATCCTAAATGGATGAACAATAGATTAAAATATCTCATTGGTCAAAAAATAGGCATATATAGGCGAATCAAAAGAGGAGAGGGGCAATTAAGTAATCAATATATTCAGTTAAAGAGAGAAATATAAAAGGGAATAAGAAAAGCAAAAAGAGACTATGAGGTTATACAGGTATACAGAAGTAAGATTAGAGACAAGATAGGCTCACTCAAAAGTTACTCAGGTCAGCTCACCGTCAGTGATAAGGAAATGTGTAGAATGTTTAACACTTACTTCCTCTCAGTTTTTACACAGGAAGATACTAGCGATATTCCAGAAATAATAAATTATGTAGAACAGGACGAGAGTAAACTATTCATGATTAGGGTCACAAGTGACATGGTTCTTAGACAAATAGATAAATTAAAACCTAACAAATCCCCAGGCCCTGATGAGCTGTATGAGTTCTAAAGGAATGTAAAGAGGAGCTTAGCAAACCTATGGCTAATCTTTTCAACATATCACTGCAAACTGGCATGGTGCCAGATAAGTGGAAAATGGCAAATGTAATACCTATTTTCAAAGCAGGTGACAGGTCCTTAGCTTCGAACTATAGACCAATAAGTCTAACCTCCATAGTGGGAAAATTTATGGAATCAATAATTGCCGAGGCAATTCGTAGCCATCTTGAAAAGCATAAATTAATCAACGAATCTCAGCACGGTTTTACAAAAGAGCGTTCCTACCTTACAAATTTAATAACTTTTTTTCACTAAGGTATTTGAGGAGGTAGATCATGGTAATGAATATGATATTGTGTATATGGACTTCATTAAGGCTTTTGATAGAGTCCCACATCAGAGACTATTGAGGAAAATTAAGGCACACGGAACAGGAGGAGAATTTTTTTCCTGGATTGAGGCATGGTTGACAAATAGGCAGCAGAGAGTTTGCATAAATGGGGAGAAATCAGAGTGGGGAAGCGTCACAAGCGGTGTTCCACAGGGGTCAGTATTGGGCCCCTTGTTGTTCACAATCTACATAAACGACATAGATGAGGGAATAAATAGCGACATAAGCAAATTTGCTGATGACACCAAAATAGGCCGTCCAATTCATTCAAATGAGGACATTAGAGCACTCCAGGATGATTTGAATAGACTGATGCAGTGGTCGGAGAAGTGGCAGATGCAGTTTAATATAGATAAATGCAAAGTTCTAAATATTGGACAGGACAATAACCATGCCACATATAAACTAAATAATGTAGATCTTAATACTACTGATTGTGAAAAGGATTTAGGAGTTCTGGTTAGCAGTAATTTAAAACCAAGACAGCAGTGCATAAGTGTTCGCAATAAAGCTAACAGAATCCTTGGCTTCATATCAAGAAGCATAAATAATAGGAGTCCTCAGGTTGTTCTTCAACTCTATATATCCTTGGTTAGGCCTCATCTAGATTATGCTGCACAGTTTTGGTCACCGTATTACAGAATGGATATAAATGCACACGAAAACGTACAAAGGAGGATGACTAAGTTGATCCCATGTATCAGAAATCTTCCCTATGAGGATAGACTGAAAGGCGTAGAATTAGGGGGGATATGATTGAGGTGTATAAATGGAAAACAGGAATAAATAAAGGGGATGTAAATAGCGTGCTAAAAATATTTAGTATTGACAGGACACGCAGCAATGACTTTAAGTTGGATAAATTCAGATTCAGGAAGGATATAGGAAAGCATTGGTTTGGTAATAGAGTTGTCGATGAGTGGAACGAACTCCCGATTACAGTTATAGAGGCTAAAACGTTGTGTAGTTTTAAAAATAGGCTAGATAAATATGAGTGGGTGCGGGTGGGTGTGAGTTGGTCCTGACTAGCTTGGGCTACTAGGTCAGATGCCGTGCTCCTTTCTTAAGTGAATGTAACCTGACCTGGCTGGGTCGGGGCATTGGCTTAAGCCGGTGGGAGACTTGAACCTGCCTCGCATGGGCCAGTAGGCCTGCTGCAGTGTTCCTTCTTTCTTATGTTCTTATGTTCAAGATATCCTGTCACATTGTTCCAATCAATTTGTCTAAAGTTAAAATCTCCCATTAACACGACATTTTCCTATCTAGACGCCTCATGAATTTCGTACCATAGCAGCTTACTGTACTTCCTATCAAGGTTTGGGGGCCTTTAAATCACACCCAAAATTAATTTGTCAAGACCCTCGAGAAACTGTAGCTTCTAATTTATATATCTTGTCTAACACAACAATTTAAATTATCCTGACATATAACGCCACTCCACCACCCTTCCTGCTGACCCTAGCAATGTGGAATAGTTTATAACCATCTATGTGGTATTCAGAAGGCATTTATCTATCTTTCAGTTTGAATTAGGTCTCCATTATAGCAAAATATCTATATTTACTGCACATGCAAGTAATCTTAGCTCATCTATCTTATTTCTTATGCTTCTATTATTATCATAGTAAATCTTAAGGGAGCTAGTCACTCTCTGCCCTCTACTGTCTCTCTTTGTTTGTTGATCAAATTGCTTTGCCTTTAGCAGTAATTTTATTTTGAATATTATCTATTAAACATATTCCTGATGTATCCTGGTAATATCTGCTGTTTACAACCCTTGTACTGCAGCTTGACTGTTTCCCACGCACTCCATACCTCTAAAATATATTAGTTTAAGCCCTAGACAAGTCAGGAATGACCCCCTCAATCAAGTTGGCTAATGCAATCACCGAGAGAAGCAATTTAATCCAATTGCCCTAGACATCCATTCATTGCCCACTCCCCTTCCCTTAGACTTAATTACACATATGGCTGACTTGTACTTATCCAACAGCTCTTGTCTCCTGCCCTTCCCGATATCATTTCCACCAGCACTAAGACAGATGATGGGCTTGTTCCCAGTACTTGACATAATATTATCCGACATGTTGACTATGTCACCAACACCAACTCCTGGGAAGCAAACTCTCTGTCTTAGGTTCCTATCTCTGTTACAGAAAGCACGATCCATATATCATTCCTATGAGTCACTCACAACCAGTGGTACCTTTAACCTCACTAACCACTGAAGTACACTCGTCCTGGAGAAGAGAGAATCGATTTCCTATCTTCAGATCTTCCCTATTAAGCTTCCTTATGCTTGATACTTCTACCTTTAGTAGAGATCACATTCCACTTGAGTGGTTGCCACTTTTCAACTCACTGTTGGCAACGTTTTCCTCCTCACCGACTCCACACTTCACTCACTCACAAATCCATCTAGGCGAATATTCAGCCTCCTATTTTCCTCTTGGTGAAGTAGAACGTCCTCCTTCAACACTTTAACATGAGACTCCAGTACACTATAGCAAGCCATGGTGTTCTATAATGTTCCACACTAATCCCCAGACAGCTAGGACACGATGACCTTTCGTGACCACTGACCTCAGCGTACGTGTCCTCATTTAAATTTGATAACACTGTATATGTGTCTTATTTCAAATGTGTAACTATAAATATATGGGCGAGCCTTGAACACGCAATCTAGACACCACCTGGGAGTAGAACTGTTATATCCTACTACAGGTGTTCCTAATTCAAACAAGTTTGGGTTATTATTAGCGCTTCTTTCATCAGCATGTCTCTTTATGATCAAGTCTAGGTGTTTATGATAGAAGGCCAAGAGCTGGATTTGAACATACAGTTATTGATGAGTGAAATACTTAAAAAAACTGCAGATTTGGTCGTAGTTAGGGGCACTTGCTAACATGGCAAGCACTATGTTAGCATTAACCACTATTGAGGACTATTGTGTTGTTCCTTAGTGAATTCTAGATTATACGTTTGGGGACCGCCATTTTATTAAATATTTTACATGAACAATAACAAAATTACCAAAGGATTATTATATATCGATATGAGTTTCAAAAAGTGTCTTCAGCAAAGATTTCTAGAGGATGCTAGAGGGTCTAGCCCCGTCTAACACAGGTTACCAGAGGATGCTAGAGGGTCTAACCCCGTCTAACACAGGTTACCAGAGGATGCTAGAGGGTCTAGCCCCGTCTAACACAGGTTACCAGAGGATGCTAGAGGGTCTAGCCCTGTCTAACACAGGTTACCAGAGGATGCTAGAGGGTCTAGCCCCGTCTAACACAGTTTACCAGAGGATGCTAGAGGGTCTAGTCCGTCTAACACAGGTTACCAGAGGATGCAGGAGGGTCAGCCTGTCTAACACAGGTTACCAGAGGATGCTAGAGGGTCAGCCCTGTCAACACAGGTTACCATAGGATGCATAGGGTCTAGTCCTGTCTAACACAGGTTACCAGAGGATGCTAGAGGGGTCTAGCCCCGTCTAACACAGGTTACCAGAGGATGCTAGAGGTCTAGCTCCGTCTAACACAGGTTACCAGAGGATGCCAGAGAGTCTAGCCCTGTCTAACACAGGTTACCAGAGGATGCTAGGAGGGTCCAGCCCTGTCAACACAGGTTACCAGAGGATGCTAGAGGGTCTAGCCCGTCTAACACAGGTTACCAGAGGATGCAGAAGGTCAGCCCGTCTAACACAGGTTACCAGAGGATGCTAGAGGCCACCCCGTCTAACACAGGTTACCAGAGGATGCTAGAGGGTCTATCCTGTCTAACACAGG
>WNWK01033495.1:0-21116 GCA_009830355.1 Cherax destructor | reverse complement strand
AAAAATTTTATTTTAGTCCAGGAATGTCTGTCTTGTTTATTCGGGGACCTATTTTGAAATTGGCATCTTTTGAAATTTGGGGAAATTGGCAATATTGCCAATTTCCGCCCCTTTATTGGGTAGTTGAAATCGGAAAAATGGTGGTTTCTTGTATCAATCGATGAACAAATGGAATTCTACAATAATATATGATTTTGTAGACTGAGACTAAGGCCGAAAATAGGGCTCAAAGTGGGGCGGCGATGCGTAAATATCTTGATCCGCTAACTGGACATAATTCCGATTTTTTTTTCCCAAAAATTTCATACTTTGGTGGCGTTATGATCGGAAAAAGATGCTCTATCATTTCATAAAATTTTTTCGAAAATGTTTGACCCTTAGAGGATTAAGAAATCGGGTCTCGCCCCTGAAGGGTTAACCTATCCCAGCCCATTATAAATACATATGTAAAATCTATACAGCATTTGCTCAATATCATGAACATAGGTAAAATTTTAAATCAATATACAGTAGAGCCCCCCCCTTTTGGCGGTTGGTTCCAGGCTATTCGGAAGAAGATATGGTTGGAAAGCAGAATGCTATTTTTCCCTTAAAATGCTTATAAATCCGACTAAAGTTTACACTAACATATTAAGTTATAATGAACTAGGCATTAAAAACACAAAAAAAAGTAAAATACATAACAGTATATTCATTAACCTTTGACTGTTTGGTGTATATACTATACGTCTTACGACAATGTTTGGACGTTTTATACGCGTAAATTTCCCAGCGGCTTCAAATGAGGTGTGAGAAAGCTGATAGGCCTACATGTGAGAATGGGTCTGCGTGGTGGGTGTCGCAGTTAGAAAAAATCGGGGACTCAGTGGTGCATTGTGGGAGCGCCATGTTTGTAGTCCTTGTTCACCATGCCTGGCGGTAAAAGTACCTCACTTCCGGCGGTGGAGGTCTTCTCTTCCCAAGGATAGTTCTAACAGTGATGGAAGTGCCAGTGAGAAAGTGAATTCCATGGTTTTCAAAGGGTGTGACCAAAAGCAGTGCCCAGGATAACATAATTAGTGATGAAAACCCAGATGACCCACAACCTTCCACCTCTGGTGCTGGGCCGTCTCATTTGTTCACCTGTACCAGGACGAAAGGGAAACTATTTCACCGTGTACAGGACTCTGTGTGAGCAGTGTAAGTGATTGACAGTGATTTCAAAGTTATTGAAAGCAGTTCTAGTGGTGACAGTGAGGAGAGTATTCTCCAGTGAGCGGCAGTATGAACGATGCTACATGTGTTCTGGTAGTGTGCCATATGGTATTAAGGAAAAGAGTAAATCTCGGAGTACAGTGGTCCCTCAGTTTCGCCGAAAATTTGTTCCAGAATGCTGCTCAAGTGCCATTCGAGCAATTTACTTCCTTAAGAAATAATGTCACGTATGTTAGTCTATTTCAGACTCCCAAAAATACACTTGCAACAGCACTTACGAAAATACACTTACATAAATGTTCAAGTTTGGAGATGCCCAAAAACCGAGGGACCACTGTACATCTCTTGACCCTACACCACGAATTGATAGTGAAGATGATGATATTGTTACAATGGGGATGCGTAATGGTGGGGCAGCAGGTAGTGGTGGTGGTTTTGGCGGTGGCATGAGTCATGTGGCACCAGGCGGGCCACGCTGCACCCACGCTGCTAACTCAGCACAGCCACAACTACCCTCAACCACCCCACACTTCCACAACCTGCACAACCACAACCACCTGTCAATATCCAGTACCCACCAGCAGACCGCATCTGGGATTGGCAGCAAGGTGACAATTTGTTCAATCCCCATGACTTTGATGAAGCACAATTTGGAATACGGCCATCGTGTACACTTGGGAACAATGCTACTGAACTAAAATGCTTTCAGTTATTCTTCGATGAACCCTGATGGACATTATTGTCAGTGAAAGCAACACATACTATGAGTACACCATGGCAAACACATTTCTTTCACCAAACTCACGGCTCACCAGTGGAAGGACACAACTGTGGCAGAGATGTACTTGTTCTTGCACAATAATGCTTATGCCACATGTGTATAAGCACACTGTCACCACATACTGGTCGACAGAAGCCTGATTTCAACCCCAGGTTTTAGTGATATTATACCAGTGAATCGATTTTGATACTGTTTCGTATGCTACACTTCTCAGACAAAACATGGCCTGACAGAAACGACAGGTTATATAAGATCAGGAATGTGTTCATGAACCTGAAACAAAAGTGCTGTATGTATTTTTTTTCCTTCAGGAAGCTTGTTATTGATGAGTCTTTGATTTTGTTCAAAGGCAGACTGTCATTCAAGCAGTATATACCAAAGCAGAGGAAACGCTTTGGTATAAAGTTATTTATACTGTGTGATTGCAAAAGTGGTCTGGTTCTGGATATAATTGTGTACACTGGCAGTAATACATTGAGAGATACCACGAGTTTGGGTATCTCTGGTGATGTTGTTAGAACAATGATGGAACCATATCTTGGTAAGGGGCATATATTATATACTGATAACTGGTACACAAGCCCGTTACTCAGTGATTTCTTGCGAGTGAACATGACAGACGTGTGTGGCACAGTGCGTGGAAATCGTAAACATATGCCTAGGTTCGACGCTGGCACTCGTAGAGGTGAAGTGCAGGTGTTTGCTGCCAATGACATCATGGCATTTCAGTGGCAAGACAAACGTGATGTCACATTGTTGACATCAGTTCACAGACACGAAATGGTAGACAGTGGAAGGCAGAATAGAGAAACCAATGAACCCATTCTAAAACCTGCAGCTGTGATGGACTACAACTTCAATATGCGCTTAGTGGACAAATGTGACATGCAGATTGGGTTTGCTGATTGTGTCTGCAAGAGTTATAAGTGGTACATAAAACTCTTTCCATCTTCTTGACATTTCCATGCTGAATGCTTATAACATGTACAAAATTGAAGACCAACAACAAACCCAAATATGGTGAATTTTGTTTGTCAGTCATCAGACAAATAGTATTCAAGTACCAAGGAACAACACCTGCAATTGACCAGCGCCCACAAAATTATCAACACATTCCCTCTCGTCTGAGGCCTGGTGATCACTACCCCATACAACTGCCTTCTACAACTTTCAAGAAAAGTGCTCAGAAGAGGTGTTTTGTCTGTAAACACCACAAAACGCCCACAAAAATGCAGAGACACTCATTTTATGTGTGAGGAGTGTAAAACACCACTGTGCATATACCCAAGTTTCAAAGAATTCCAAAATCTACAGGAGTTCTAGGAAAGTGTCCAGTGACTGCACATTTGTATATACATTTTGGAACAATAGTAATGAACATTTTTTTTTATTGTTTGTGTAAACAAGTTTTGTAAACAATATAAAGATACTAATGTTTATACGATTATTGTGTTGCATACAACGAGTGTGTATATATATACATTGCACCTTACTTTGGTCTCACAGGCCACATAAGTTACGTAAAAAAGAAAATGGTAGTCAAAAAAATACGCATATGCAGCTCATTTTCTGCCAACTTTACGCCTCCATATCTCGGTAAGTATTGATCGCAAAAAAAATTTTTAGTGGTGAGGATGTGGAAGAGTTGGTGGAGGAGCCCAGGGTAGAGCTAACAACTGAAGAGCTGCAAGAGCTGGAACTGGAACAGCATTAGACCAGAGCTGAGGTTATTGCTTCACAAGAGGAGGAAGAGAGAGTGAAGGAGGTGCCTTCTTCAGTGATTAAGGAAATGTGTGGAATGTGGAATAGGTTACAAAGTTTTGTTGAAAAACACCACCCTGAGCAAGCTGAAATGAGCCATCTGTGCAACCACTTCAGTGACAGAGCCATGTTGCACTTCAGGAAAATATTAAAGAGTCGCCAGAAACAGAGGACTGTGGACAGTTATTTCACGAGGCAGGGATCCAGTGACTCTCAAGCTGGTCCTAGTGGCATTAAAAGAAAAAGAAGGAAAGTAACCCCAGATAAGAACTTGTTACCTGAAGTCATTTTGAAGGGGGATTCCCCTTCCAAACACTAACACCCTCCCCCTGTCATCCTCCCTATCTTCCAGATGCCTGCAACTCTCTTCAATAAAGGTAAGTAAATGTTATTTATTAATCTGTTTTTTATTATTTAGTATTAATATGTATTTTTTGTGAATATTTTTGGATGTCTGGAACGGATTAATTGTATTTACATTATTTCTTATGGGAAATAAGGTTTCGAATTACGAACTTTTCGTGTTAAGAACTAGCTCCTGGAATGGATTAAGTTCGTTAGTTGAGAGACCACTGTATTATGTTTTTACTGCTTAAAACTACAAATGCAACAGAAATAATAGTATTTCTTACTTTAAACTGTGGGTGCTTGAGTTTTGTGGATGATTGTGAAGAGAGTGGAGGTGCATGGTTTGGCCCTACTGGGCTGAGGTATATACAGTGGACCCCCGGAAATCGGCCACCTCCCAACTCGAACAATTATGTAAGTGTATTTTTGTAAGTGCTTTTGTAAGTGTATTTTTGGGGGTCTGAAACAACTAATCTAATTTACATTTGTCCTTATGGGAATAAATTCGTTCGGTAATGCCACTCAAACAACATTCTGGAACGAATTATGGCCAATTTCCGGGGGACCACTGTAATTGTTGGTTGTCGGCAGAAGTGGATGGTAGAGGTTCTGGTACTAAAGTCGATGGTGGTATTGGAGTGTGCATAAATTCTGTAATGGATCTCTGGGCTCTTTTACCCTGCAGTACATTATACAGCTGACGGTGAGACATCATCAGCAGGTCTAGACCCTGTTTCAAAGCACTGCTTCTAGATTTGTCAGGGTCCTCTGCAGTGAAAAAGTCTGCAACTTTACCACTAATATGGAACTGCTCACGTAACTGCTGCAACGTTAACTGTTTTTCTTCAGGTTCTTCATCTTCTTCTGTTATGTGGCTCCCTTGTATCTGTGCATTGATCTTTGCCAACATTTCCTCTGGACTCCTGTCTTCACCATCATCATCTTCTAAGAGCTCATTCACACCTTCATTCATATCTTCAAAACCATCACCTGGTAATCTCCTTGCCAGGTGAACAATTTTCTGAACCTGTCTCTCAAACAAAGAAAAACCAGTGAAAGAAGGCCATAACTTTCCCCAGCCTGCATTTAATGTTGATTGGGGCATTTCATTCCATGCATTTCTAGCATACCTGATGGCATCTGCAATGTTAAATTTATGCCAGAAGCTTGGTACTGCCAGGTTGGAGTAAAGAGTCCATTGATGAAACTAGTTTTTTCATAACTTTTTTTGTGTACTTACACTTGAATGACTTAATAACTCCCCAATCCAGTGGTTGTATTAAAGATGTTGTATTTGGAGGTAAAAATACAACTTTTACATGTGGGGTCACATCCAGCAAAGCTTGTGGATGAGTACAGGAATTATCAAGAATGAAGAGAGCTTTGAATGCAAGGTTCTTGCTCTGCAGGTAAAATTTGACTTCAGGAATAAATTGATGCTTAAACCAGTCAATAAATATTTCCTCTGTCATCCATGCTGACTAGTTTGGCCTCCAAATTACTAGAAAGGTGTTTTTATCTACACCTTTCAAAGCACAAGGATTCTTAGAGCGGTAAATAACCATGGGTTTACACTTGAAATCACCTGATGCAGTACCGCAAAGGAGCAAGGAGAAGCGATCCTTTGCTGTCTTGAAGCCCGGTGCACTTTTCTCTTGCTGACTGATATAAATTCATGTTGGCATTTTCTTCCAAAAAACACTTGTCTCGTCAGCATTAAACACTTGATGTGGCTCATAGCCACCCTCAAAAATAATTTCATGCAATTCAGCAGGAAATTAATTGCTGCTGTATGATCAGCTGAAGCACTTTCACCAGAAAACTTAATATTATGTAACTTATTATGCAACTTAAAGTTGTGGAACCAGCCTGTGCTAAACATACACTCTTTTCAGGCCTTCCTTCCTTATCACACACTGTTTTAAGATGAAATTAAGTGGTGCACCTTTCTTTGTCTTTTGTTCGATCCACTCATTCTTTTCATGAGATGACATCTTGGGTTATTCATTACACAAGCTCGTATATTCACCTTGTTCTTTTTAATTGTATGTAATGATACATCATTAAGGCCATAGGCCCTCACTATATCCACCACATGTGAACCACTCTTAAGCTTGTCTAATACAGTAGAACCAGAGCTTACGAACTTAATCTGTTCCATGACCTTGTTCGTATCCTGATTTGTTCGTATGCTGAATCAATTTTCCTCATTTAAATTTATTGAAAAGCCATTAATCCGTTCTGGAGGAATTCCTGCTCTCAAAGGCAGGAAAAATACACTTCAATATAACGCTAATATCAACTCTACGGTTTATTTATCTATCACAATTGATCTAATATGACATAATAAACAATATAAATAACATAGAAACCTGATATATACTCTAGACAGCATACTCCACCAATATTCAAAAGTCTAAAACTACTCACCGTAAAGAACATTCACACTTATTCTTGTGCCTACTACATACATAGAACTCTACACTCAAATATAAACACTCCGCTCAAAATTCTCCTCATCAACTTTAACAGAACCCATGACCATAACACAAGACACAGATCACTTTTTGATATACCCCGTATCCATATCACCCTGTGTAAAAATTCTATGCACATAAAGGGCCCCAAAATCTGGAATTCATTACCAGTAAATACTAAATTAACCTCGTCTGAACATCAATTTAAGACTCTTCTCAAAAACCACCTACTCACCCTAAACTAAATACTCATACTGAAAACTACTTTCAACAATGCTCAGTGTTATTTTCCCATAATATAATTTCAATATTTACTACTGATGTAACCATCCTACAAAACACTTTCATCTTGTCAAAATGTAATATCCTCCGATTGTAATTTGAGTAAACTTATTATCTGCTATAAACATAAGCTAATGTTTGACTAAAACAAACTTAATCATTTTCTCTAGTATTAAGTAGTCTATAAGCCATTAGATTTAGTCTGCCCATAATTTCATGGCATGATAGTGGCTCTCTTTGCACTTCAATTCATGATTGTAATTACAAAATCTCAATGTAAACTTGCAATGAAAAGAAATATTATTATTATATTATTATCATGTATGTGATTTAAATGTTCATTTATTTATTTTATTTAGTTCTCATTGTTTTGTGTATGTAAAACTATAATTAATCTTTAAAAAATTTATTTTTTGTTATTTTTTGGGTGTTTGGAACGGATTAATTGTACAGTGGACCCCCGAGTTACAAGCATAATTCATTCCAGAAGGCTGCTCAAGTGCCATTACCGAAGGAATTTTCTCCCTTAAGGAATAATGTCAAGTAGGTTAGTCCATTTCAGACCCCCAAAAATACACTTACAAAAGCACTTACAATAATACACTTACATAGTTGTACGATTTCCGAGGTGCTCGTAACTCGGTGGTCCACTGTATTTACATTAATTCTTATGGGAAATATTATTTCGCTTTTCGGCCATTTCGCTTTTAGGCCGACCTTCTGGAACGGATTACAGCCGATAACCGGGGTTCCACTGTGTATATACAGTGGACCCCCGGTGTTCGTCCTGCTCCAAACTCACCCTTTTATGTAAGTGTATTTTTTAAATGCCTTTGTAAGTGTATTTTAGGGGTCTAAAAGGACTAGTCTACTTACATTACTCCTTATGGGAATAAATTCGTTTGGTAATGGCACTTGAACAGCATTCTGGAAAGAAAAAAATCACGAAAACCGGGGGTCCACTGTACAGTGGAATCCCGAGTTTCAGCCACCCCGAGTATCGGCTGCGTCAAGTTTCGGTCGCTTTTTTCGCCTAATTTTATCCTGACTTTTGGCCGTTGCCCTAAGTTTTGGCCGGTGTACCAGACTTGTCTGCCTGCTGGCGCTTGCGCACCTCCCCGCGCAGGCGTCGTGAGCCAGTCTAGCTTTGTTTATCCTTGAGTGAACATTACCCTGCGTTCTCATCCAAACATTTCACAACAAATTCATTGTGTTTAGCACTTGTTTATTGATTGTGACTGTGAAATAAGCCACCATGGACCCAAAGAAACTTCATAGTGGCAGCCCTTTGGTAAAGAAAGTGACAAACACGATAGACTTGAAGAAAGAAATTGTAGCAAAATACCAAAGTGGAGGAGGAAGAGAGAGGGAAGAATGTGCTTTCTTCAGTGATTCTACAATATGTACGATACTAAAGCAGCACGAGTCGATAAAGGCTATAGCACCAGCCAGTGATAAAGTGTAGTATTAACAGTGTAGCAAGTAAGTTAATCAATTAATCGACAGGAAAAGGACAGCACGAAACTGACTCCTCCAATGCTGTTGGAGTTATATAGGGCGACTGACAACACCGCCGTCTCTGGCGGCCATCACCACTCCTATGTAAGGCTTATCTTTCAGTGGCCCTTATACACCCAACAACAAACAACACAGTAACACTCGTCGGTTAGGGAGAGAGACATACAGTGGTACCTCGGTTTTCGTACAGCTCCCAACTCCAACAATTATGTAAGTTTATTTTTTTAATTGTATTTTTGGGGGTCTGAAACGTACTAATGTAATTTACATTTGTCCTTATGGGAACAAATTCGTTAGGTAACGGCGCTCGAACAGCATTGTGGAATGAATTATCGACGAAAACCGAGGCACCAATGTATGACATATTTTATTCATTCTAGAGTATATATCATGTTTCTATGTTATTAATATTGTTTATTATGTCATATTAGATGAATTGTGCTAGTATATAAATAAGCCGTAGAATTGATATTAATGTCATATTGAAGGACTATCTTGTCCTGCCTCCAAACAAACTCTCCTGCCTCTCTCATATATGCCAACAAGAGTCTTCAATAAAGGTAAAACTGATTTAAATGTTCATTTATCCATTAAAATTAGTACTTTATATTTATTTCTCATTGTTTTCTGTATGTAAAACTATAGTATTTATTCTTTAAAAAAAAATTATTTTTTTGTGAATATTTTTGGGTGGAACGGATTAATTGTACAATTGTACATTATTTCTTATGGGAAATATTGCTTCGACTTTCGGCCGCTTCGAGTTTAGGCCTAGCTCCTGGAACGGATTACAGCCGAAACTCGGGGTTCCGCTGTATGTATGTTCTTCTTTCTTTCAACACGTCGGCCGTTTCCCACCGAGGCAGGGTGGCCCAAAAGGAAAAACGAAAGTTTCTCCTTTTACATTTAGTAATAGTATATACAGGAGAAGGGGTTACTAGCCCCTTGCTCCCGGCATTTTAGTTGCCGCTTACGACACGCATGGATTTATGTATACAGTAGACCATCATTTAGCACGAGATTATGTTGCACGTTATGGGTATTGCATGATTGAAGAATTGTGGCACATTATTATCTAACACGACGTAAAAATGATATTACACGGTTCGCGGGAGGGTAAAAAAAAATTGAGCCCACAGGTCCTTCACAAACCATCCCACTAACAGAATATTTGCCCAATCCAATTTTCAATGCTCCCCAAGCAATAAGCTTGGATAATTCTATTCACTCATGCACAAGTCCCACTCAAATCAAATCGTGTGTGTGTGGGGAAGTACCCTGGCTGGTGTGTGGGGAAGTACCCTGGCTGGTGTGTGGGGAAGTATCCTGGCTGGTGTGTGGGGAAGTATCCTGGCTGGTGTGTGGGGAAGTATCCTGGCTGGTGTGTGGGGAAGTACTCTGGCTGGTGTGCACAGAAGTACCCTGGGTGGTGTGTGGGGAAGTACCCTGGCTGGTTTGTGAGGAAGTACCCTGGCTGGTTTGTGGGAAAGTACCCTAGCTGGTGTGTGGGGCAGGCTGGCTTTGTTTATGGGCTGACGCTGCGCCCACCCTCCAACCTTCATTATCTCTCTATGTCATATTTTTATTAATTTGGGCATCTTTATCATGCTGCTACGTTATTTATATTATACATACCTAATATTATTCTGAAATAAATATGATAGGTAGATAACTTATTGATAGTAATAATAAGTATTATTATACAATATTTTAGTGCGGTGAACTCAGACCTCCACACGCCATGGTGGTCCGTGAGTAACTGACGCTGAGAGACTGCTAGCCCGTCTCCCTCATAGCCCGGCCTACCCTTCAATACCTCTATAATATCAGTTTTTATTAATTTGTGCATCTTTATCATGCTTCTAAGATATTTATGTTATACCTAATATTATTCTGGAATAAATATGATAAGTAGATAACCTTTATTGATAGTAATACTATTATTTTACAATACTTTATAGTGCCGTGAGCTAACATCCTCACGCCATTATGGTCCATGCGCAACTGAGACTATGCTCCACCTTCACCCTCTAAGCCCCGTCCACCCTTCAATACCTATATGTCAGTTTTTATTAATTTATGCATCTTTATCATGCTTCTACATTATTTATGTTATACCTAATATTATCCTGGAATAAATATGATAGGTAGATATTATTTATTGATAGTAATAGTACAATTATACAATAACAAATCTAGAAGCAGTACTTTGAAACTGGGTCTAGACCAGCTGATGATGTCTTACTATCAGCTGTATAATGTACTGCAGGGTAAAAGAGCCCAGAGATCTATTACAGCCTTTATGCACACTCCAATACAACCATCGACTTTAGTACCAGAACCTCTACCATCCACTTCTGCCGAAAACAAACAACCATCCACCTCAGCCCAGTAGGGCCACACCATCCATATCCACTCTCTTCACAACCATCCACAAACATCATTACCCACAATTTAAGGTAAGAAATACTATTATTTCTATTGCATTTGTAGTCTTAAGCAGTAATATATCATGACAATGAACTACAATTACGGATTCACCTTCAATTTTTGCAAGATCTGTTGGCCTAAAAAAAAACTTGTTTGGCTTTTTGGGGACTCCCAGGAACATAACCCTATTTTTCCCATAAGTTCTTTTAATTATCTAACACAAAATTATCTAACACGACGTTTTCAGGAACGTAACTACCGTGCTAAATGACGGTCTAGTGAGTGAGTGAGTGTGTGTGTGTGTGTGTGTGTGTGTGTGTGTGTGTGTGTGTGTGAGAGTGTGTGAGTGTGTATATGTGTGAATATGTGTGTATATGTGTGTATATGTGTGTATATGTGTGTATATGTGTGTATATGTGTATATATATATATATATATATATATATATATATATATATATATATATATATATATATATATATATATATATATATATATATATATATATACAGTGGAACCCCGGCTTACGATGTTATCATCTTACGTTATTTTCGGTAACCGATATTTATAACGTAAGAAATTTGTTTGTGACTTACGATGTTTGCTTCGTTTACCGACATTCGTACCGGACCTGTCCGCTGGCGCCCAGCTGACGCGCACTCCAGGGAGCGTCAGTGCTATTGTTTACAAGCGGAGCGACCACCCACCCACACCCACGCATTCATACCAGTATATTGTCATTATTCCACTGCTGTTTTTAGTGCTTGCAACTGCTAAATAAGCTACCATGGGTCCAAGGAAAGATCCTAGTGCTAAGCCTGTGGCAAAGAGGAACAGAAATATATGTACGATAGAAGTGAAGAAGGAGATAATAGAAAAATATGAAAGTGGAGTGCGTATCAGTGAGCTAGCCAGGCTGTATGGTAAACCCTATTCTACCATCGCTACCATTGTGGATAAGAAATATTCAAGTAAAATCAAGGAAGCTGTTGTTGCAAAAGGTGCATCTGTGATCACAAAACAGAGACCACAAGTGCTGGAAAATGTGGAAAGGTTGTTGTTGGTGTGGATCAACGAGAAACAGTTAGCAGGAGATACTGTTTCGAGGGAATAATATGTGAAAAAGCAAGGCAGTTGCATGATGATCTCCTTAAGAAAATGCCTGCAACGAGTGCTGAAGTGAGCGAATTTAAAGCCAGCAGAGGCTGGTTTTACAAATTTAAGAATCGAAGTGGCATACATAGTGTTGTGAGGCATGGTGAGGGAGCCAGTTGTGACAAAAGTGCGGCTGAAAATATGTTCCTGAATTCCAGGAGTACCTAGAGGCTGAACAATTCCTCCCCCAACAAGTGTTTAATTGTGATGAAACAGGCCTGTTTTGGAAGAAAATGCCCAACAGGACCTACATTACTCAGGAGGAAAAGGCACAGCCAGGACATAAGCCTATGAAAGACAGGCTAACTTTGATGCTGTGTGCCAATGCCAGTGGTGATTGCAAAGTGAAGCCTTTACTGGTGTATCTTTTGAAAATCCCCGAGTGTTTGGCAGATGCGGTGTCAGCAAGTCTAACTTGTGTGTGATGTGGAAGTCTAACAAAAGGCTTGGGTCACAAAGGACATTTTCTTAGATTGGTTCAATGAAGTGTTTGGCCCCAGTGTGAAGAAATATCTATTGGACAATAATTTGCCACTTAAGTGCCTCCTGATAATGGACAATGCTCCTTGTCATCCTCCAAACTTGGTAGAGAAAATTGTGGAGGAGTTTAAATTCATCAAAGTGAAGTTCTTGCCCCCTAATACCACTCCTCTCCTCCAGCCCATGGACCAGCAGGTCATTTCCAACTTTAAAAACTCTATACCAAAGCAATGTTTCAAAAGTGCTTTGATGTGACCCAGACATGAACATAACCCTAAGAGAATTTTGGAAAAACATTTCCATATGCTGCATTGTGTACACCTTATAGGTAAGGCTTGGGAGGGAGTGACTACCAGGACTTTGAACTCTGCCTGGAGAAAATTGTGGCCAGACTGTGTCCTAGAGAGGGATTTTGAAGGTTTTGGGGCTGAGCCTCAGAACCCTGAGCCTGAGCCTGAGCCTGTTTTGGAAGAAATTGTGGAATTGGGCAAGTCTTTGGGGTTAGAGGTGAGTGGTGACGATGTGGAACAGTTGGTGGAGGAGCACAAGGAAGAGCTAACCACTGAAGATCTGCAAGAGCTTCAACAGCAACTGGAACAAGAGAGCAGAGGTCAGGACAATGGTTCAGAGGAGGAGGTGGAGGTGGAACAAAAATGGAAGAATGTGCCTTCTTCAAGGATTAGGAGATCTGTGCCAAATGGAGTGATGTGCAAGCATTTATGGATGAATATCACCCTAACCATGCTGTTGCAGGCCGTGCTGGCAACCTGTACAATGACACAGTGGTGTGTCATTTCAGGGATGTGTTAAAGAATCGCCAGACACAGAGCTCCCTGGACAAATTTGTTGTTAGAAAGAGGTCTAGTGACTCTCAAGCTGGTCCTAGTGGCATTCAAAGAAAAGGGAAGTAACCCCAGAAAGAACTTACCACCTGCAGTGTTAATGGAAGGATTCCCTTCCAAACACTAGCATACTACTCCACCTTCTCCCCCCTCCCGTCCTCCACACATCAACAACTCTTCAATAAATGTAAGTGACATGTTATTGTAAAATATTTGCATGTATTTATGTATTCTTTATTCAATTCTGTATTATTTAATGTCCAAAAGTTCTAAAAATATTTTATTTAACTACTTTTGGAAGTTTGGATCTGATTTAAATTTATTTCCATTATTTCTTATGGGGAAAATTGATTCGTTTTACGATTGTTCGCTTAAAATATGCCCTCTGACGGATTAATACTCGAAGTCGGGGTACCACTGTATATGTATGTATGTAATATATATATTCGCTCTTCAACACGCTCGGCCATTTCCAACCGAGGTAGGTGGCCAGTATGTGGAAAACGAAAAAGTTTCTCCTTTTTACATTTAGTACTGTAATATATACAGGAGTAGGGGTTACTTAGCCCTTGCTCCCGCATTTAGTCAGCCTTTACGACACACATGGCTTTAGTTGAGGAAGAATTCTGTTCCACTTCCCCATGGAGAATATATATACAGTGGAACCCCTAAGTTAACGAAAATTCATTGCAGAACCCTGCTCAAGTGCCATTACTCAACGAATTTACTTCCTTAAGAAAAAATGTCATTTAGGTTAGTCTATTTCCAGACTCTAAAATACACTTCCACAAGCACTTACAATATTATACTTACATAATTGCAATATTTCCGTGTTCGTTAACTGGTTTCCACTGTATACAGTGGTCCTCGGTTTTCGTGCATCTCCAAACTCAACATTTATGTAAGTGTATTTTCATGTTGCTGGGTGTAAAGTGTATTTTTGGGGTCTGAAATAGACTAACCTACGTGACATTACTTCTTGTTGAAGTGGTGGTCTGCCTGGGTAATGGCACTTGAGCAGCATTCTGGAACGACTCTTCGGCGAAATCCGAGGAACACTGTATATAATATACAGTAGAACGTCATTTAGCACGATAGTTACGTTCCTGAAAAAGTCGTTAGATAATTTCGTGTTAAATAATTAAAGAACTAATTGGAAAAATAGGCTACGCTCCTGAGTCCCCAAAAAGCCAAACAAGTTTTTTTAGAATTCAATAGATCTTACAAAATAAAAAGTGAATATGTAATTGTAGTTCATTATCGTGATGTATTATGTTGTTTTACTGCTTAAGACTAAAATTTAATAGAAATAAATAGTATTTACCTTAAATTGTGGGTGCTGGGTGTTTGTGGATGATTGTGAAGAGAGGGAGAGTTATGCTGTGGCCCTACTGGGCTGAGGTGGATAGAAGTTCTTGAACTGAAGTCGATGGTTGAACTGAGTGTCTAACTTTAAGTCAGTCAAGTCAGTCAGTAAGTCAGTCATTAAGTAGTCTATAAGCCATTAGATTTAGTCTATAATGCCATGGCATGATAGTCAATTCATAATTGTAATTAAAATCTCGATGTAAACTTTCAATGAAATAAAATATTATTATTATTATTATTATTATTATTATTATTATTATTATTATTATTTTTAAAACTCGCCCTCTCCCCTCCTACCCGTGTTCCATACACAACAAGTCTTCAATAAAGGTAATTGTGATGTTAAATGTTCATTTATCCTTTTTATTAGTGGTTTATATTTATTTGTCATTGTTTTCTGTATACAAATCTATATTTAATCTCAAAAAAAAAATATTTTGTTAATACTTTGGGTGTCTGAAACGGATTAATTGGTTTACATTATTTCTTATGGGGAAAATGGTTTCGCCATTCTGAATTCGCCTTCGGCAGACTCTCTGGAATGGATTAATCATGAAACTCAAGGGTCCAATGTATGTGGACTGAAGAACACAGGGAAAAAGTAGAATTACATTCTTGACACACTGGAAAAGTCAATAAATTTTTTTTAATGTTTAATTTGTCATAGATAATAGTGTTTCATAGCTTATGTTATAGTTACATTGTTTGTTAATCTAGAAACTTGGGGAGATAGTTGATAAGATCCTTCATTTGAGGGTTATTCATTAAAAAAGGTATATTTGCTTAAAAAAGTAATGTAAAAAAATTTTTTTTTTATCTTAAATTCTGGTTGCTGTTGCATGTGATCTTCAAATGTATGGAGAGGGATGCTGTGGCCTTACTGGGCTGAGGTTGATGGCTGTAGTTCTTGTGTTGATGTGGATGAATATGGTTTTTGTATTGATGTGAATGGCAAAGTTAATATAAAGTTATCAATTCAGTAGACCCTTGAATAATGGACTTACAAAATAATGGGCAAAATAATGCATGAATTATACTTTTAACTTTTTTTTTTTTTTTTTTCTTTAAATTCAATATTTATTGTAATAGAATTGTAAATTGTGCATATAGTTCTATATTAGTTATACTGTAGGGTAATTTTAGTGCTTTTTCTCTATTTTTTTAAAAATTCTGATTTACCAGACACAAGATGGTCCCATATTAGTGCATTACATCACATTTGCTATAGTTTATGGTTGTACTGGAGTCCAAAAGTAGTTTGATGCATCTCGCTCTCTTTCATGCAGCCAACCATTCACTTTAAAATTGTTAAACCATCCAGAACTAAATGAACAGTCTTGTGAAGACTTTCTGTTTGTTTGCACAGTTTTATTGTATAATAGGATTTTCTACCTTATCATAAGGCATAAGTGTACCTTATTTTCTGCTCAGACCAAACATTCAGTAACTTTTCTATGTTATTTAACTCATTAACTGTCCAAACGTATATATACGTTATACCGCTAGTGCTCCGAACGTATATATACGTTTTTTACATGCTTTCTTATGGGGGAAAAATTAAGTCAGAGCGCTAGCGGAAAACTATATATACGTTTTGGGCAGTTAATGTATGTCACAATCTGGATTACTTATGCACAAGGTCTTTCCTTCATTTTATTGTCTCTAATACATAGTGTCATTTCTCTGATGCCAAAGGTACAGGTCGTCTCTGTGATATATGAGCTATTTTTAAACATCATGTATATGTCACCACTATTTGTTTCAAAATGGGCATTGTTTCATATTCATACTTTTTCTTTGCCCCTCCAGCATCACTAGTATTCTTTTTTGATGCCATTGTTAATACCCAAAGACAAAAGGGGTGATAAATGAAAGAAACTTGATAACCATGAGGGGAAGGTATGAGAATGTGAGTGGCTGTTTAAAACAAGGTGTCAAGCTGGGCCCCCCTCTAAAAAAAATGGATTTGCCCTAGGTGTGGGGGAAAAAATATCCCACACAGGTGATCTAGCCAGATACAGTGGACCCCTTCGGTTGGGGCCGTTCCGTTAGCGGCCTTTTAGGGGCTCCTGGTTAGTGGCCGTTTTTCCGGTTAAAGGGGCCATATTGGACGACCAACCCCCCGGGCCCGGGACGGCGCTTCAGTTTGTTTGTGTCTGGGAAACCAAGGGTTTCTGCCATTCATACAAACTTTTCGCTTTTTTTTCCATTTTTTTTTTGCCAGTGCAACTGGGGAAATAAGTAACCATGGCTCCCAAAAATTTCCTAGAAAGTTCCTGTGGCAAAGAGGGAGAAATCCCAGGGAAATTTTAACCCCTTTGACTGTCGCAACCCTCAATCCTGAGTGCTCCCCCTGTTGTCGAAAAATTTTAAAAAAAAAATAAATAAATTATTTTTTCTTATGAAATGATAAGAATTTTTTCCCCGATGGTAAAGACAAAAAGTTTAAAATTTGGGTTTTTGAAAACCATAATTATGCCCCATGGGTTAGTGATCTCAGCAATATATACAAATCAGAAATTTTCCCGCTGACTTTGAGCCCTATTTTGGAAAAATTCCCATTGTTCCAGTTGACCAAACTCAAAATTATTTCTTTAGAACCCCAGGTTCTATCGATTGAGTACAAGAAACCCCCAAATTTTAATTTCAACTCCCCAATAGATCAGAAATTGGCAATTTCCAAAAATTTTATGGAAAATTGGGGTTTTCAATTTAAAAAAAGGGTCCAGAAAAAAATGCAGGCATTCCTGGCAATTAAAAAAAGATGTTATCTGTTCATTAGTCATGTCTTTAGGCCCCTCTTATATTACTTTTGGTTTTCTTTTTGATTTTTTATTCACATAAAAAAAAGAAAAATTTAAGTTATGCAGACCTTTTCATTATTGTAAAAAAGGTATAAATAATATCTGCCTTTTGAAAGAATATTAGACCGCCAATTGATGTGTATTGGACGCGGGGGGGATTTGTTTACCCTTTAACATTTGCAAAAATCGGCATTTCTTTTCCCTTTTAGCTCAATTTCCGGGGCGTTTTCATCATAAAACTAATCAAAATCATCTTTATTTTGTGTATGTTGTCCATTCTATCAAATGAGACCATAAAAAAAAAGAATAAAAACCATAAAAACTATCAAAAAAACACCCCAAAGTCGGCGTTTTTAAAAAAAAAAATGGTCGGAGTTTTTTTTTTCATTACATACTCGTGTTTCAATTTTTTTTTACTGCGCAACTGACCACACAGACCCATACTTCATATGTGGGGCCCACCAGCTTTCCCCCCGTTTTATTTGAAGCCCTGAATTTAGGGAAGTGGGTCCCCAAACAGTGGCTCGTAAGAGGGTATAAGACCAAAAAAGTCAAAGGGTTAAAGAAATATAGGGGTTTTGGGGTGCTGGGAAATTCCCAAAATGTTTGGGAAAAAAAAATCAACAATTACAACCATCCTGTCAAAAAAAAGAACAGATCGGGGGCTGATGTTGCCAAAGGAAAATTTGCAAAACAAAGGTCACCAATAATGGAACAAATGGAAAAGTTATTATTATTGTGGATTAAAGAAAAAAAAATGGTGGGAGACAGGTAGTGGGGTCTGTTATTTGTGAGAAGGCAAAGGGGTTTGCATGAAGATCTTGTGAAGAAAAATCCTGGAACAATGCTTGGGAGGGGAATTTTGGGCCAGCAAAAGGGTGGTTTGGGGAGATTTAAGAAGCGTAGTGGCATACAATGTTGTAAGGCAGGGGAGGCTGCAAGTTCAGACAAATATTCTGCTAAAAATTTTGGGCAGGAATTTCCGGACTACATAAAGGGGAAAAAATCTGAAACCCCAACAAGTGTTTAACGGAAACAGGCCTTTTTTGGGAAAAAAATGCCCAACAGGACCTACATCCCCAGGAGGAAAAGACACTGCGTGGACACAAGCCATGAAAGACAGGCAAACTCTCATTTTTTAGCAATGCAAGGGGGATTTCAAAGTGAAGCCTTTATCTTTCCCCTAAAACCCCCAGAGTGTTAAAACAAAATTTTCCCAAAGAAAGATTGTGTGTGATGGGAAATCGTAAAAATGCATGGGTCACAAGATCAATTTTCAAAGATTGGGGATGATGTGTTTGCCCCAAATGTGAAAAATACCCAGGATAACAATTTGGGACTAAGTCCCTTTGGTACTGGACAATGCCCTGAACATCCTCCAGATTTGGGAAGACCAAATGTCTAGGGACTTCAAATTTATAAAAGCAAGTTCTTCCCTTTCCTAACACCACTCCTCTTCTCCAGCCCATGGACCAGCAGGTCATTTCTAATTTAAAGAAACTGTACCCAAAGCAGTGTTTCAAAGTGTTTTGAAATGACCTCAGACCCAATTGCCCCCCAGAAGTTCTGGAAGATTCACTTAATATCTACAACTGCATAGGTCTTATAGGTAAGGCTTGGCAGGGAGGACTACCAGGACTTTGAACTCTGCGAGACCACTGTAGATTGTGCCCAAACAGAGGGATTTTGAAGGATTTGAGCTGCGACCCTGTGCCTGTTGTGGAAGATAAGACATTGGGGGAAAAGCCCGGGGGTTGGGGGGAGGGTGAGGATGTGGAAGAGTTGGTGGAGGACCACAGGGTAGAGCTAACAACTGAAGAGTTGCAAAAGTTTATCTGGAACAGCAACAGACCACAGCTCAGGAACTTGCTTCACAGGAGGGGGGAGAGAGAGGAGGTGCCTTTTTTCAGTGATTAAGGAAATGTGTGGAATGTGGAATAGGTTACAAAGTTTTGTTGAAAAAAACCATCCGACCAAGCTGAAACATGCCATATCTGAACATGTTTAGTGACAAAAACCCTTTTCCCACTTCAGGGAAATGTTAAAAAGGGGCCAGAAACAGAGCATTGGGCAGTTATTTTTTGACAAGGTTCTAGTGACTCTCAAGCTGGTCCTGTGGCATTAAAAGAAAAAAAAGGAAGTAACCCCCGAGAGGGACTTGACCCGAAGTCCTTTTGGAGGGGGTTCCCCTTCCAAAAAATAACCCCCCTATTTTCCTCCCTATCTTCCAGAAGCCAGCATTAGTCTTCAATAAAGGTATGTAATACTAATTTAATTGTTAAAAAATTTATTTTTTTGGGGAATATTTTTTTTCTGGAAGTTAATTGTATTTACATTAATTCTTATGGGGAATATTATTTCGGTTAAAACCATTTCCAAAGGCCTAGCTCCTGGAAGGATTCGGCTGCTAACCGAGGGTCCACTGATTGTGGAAAAAAATATGGTTATTTTTCCCCAAATTCATGATGCAGTCTCACTCTTATTTTCCCCCACAACATGAACTTGGGTAAAATTTTAATTGTGATTTATTGAGAATACAATTTGTGGGTGCATGAAATGTGAGATAGAACAAGCGATCTGTAAGTGTCAAATGGGCTTGGCATCCCTGGTTTTGAAGGTTCTCGTTATCCATCCTGTCTTTTTTCTAGCAGATGTGATTGCTACGGTGTTATGGTCCTTGAAGGTGAGATCCTCTGACATGATCACTCCCAGGTCTTTGACATTATTTTTTCCCTTCTATTGTGTGGTTGGAATTAGTTTTGACTCCGATGAGTTTTTAAATTTTCCCTCACGTTTTCCGTATCTGAGTAATTGAAATTTCTCATCATTGAACTTCATATTGTTTTCTGCAGCCCATTTAAAGATTTGGTTTATGTCTGTTGGAGTCTTGCAGTGTCTTCAAGGGGGACACTGTCATACAGTTTTGGGGTGTCATCTGAAAAGGAAGACACGGCACTGTGGCTTATATCCCTGTCTATGTCCGATATAAGGATGAGGAACAGGATGGGAGCGAGTACTGTGCCTTGTGGAACAGAGTTTTTCACAGTAGCTGCCTCAGACTTTACTCTGTTGACTACTACTTTGTGTTCTACTTGTTAGGAAATTATAGATCCATCTACCAACTGTATAATTAAAATTAATTTATCCTTTTGAAATATTAATGACTACTTATGAGCATATTTCTAGTTATTCCAATAAAATTTATGGAGTAATACATCAATAAAGGTACTTATTATATGGGGATTGGGTACAGGTATTTGAATAGTTATTGAGAATGGTGAATATTAACAACAGTGATGAATTTTTTTTAATTTTTGGGTTTTAAATGATTTTTTTATTTATGCAGTGGGGCTCATCAGTGGTATTATTTTTCCATCTTAAAAATATTGTGATGACTGATTTTGTCGGGCTTTTTTCTTATGTGATTGTCTGAGCTTGTATGTTCTTTTAGGGAAATTTTTTTTATGCTGATGAATGGAAGGAGCCCAAAAGGATGACTTGGGGCTATAAATCTGTAGTGGAGGGAAGATGGAGTAGGGGTCATCCTAGAAAAGGTTGGAGGGAGGGGGGTAAAGGAGGTTTTGTGTGCGAGAGGCTTAGGCATCCAACAAGCGTGTATGAGTGTGTTGATAGGGGTGAGTGGAGGCAGGTTGTTTTTATGACTTGATGTGCTATT
>WNWK01033494.1:0-21116 GCA_009830355.1 Cherax destructor | reverse complement strand
CCCCAAACAAACTCCCCCGACTTCTCTACACCACAAGAGTCTTCAATAAAGGTAAAACTTATTTAACTGTTCATTTGTCCATTATAATTAGTGCTTTATATTTATTTTTCATTGTTTTCTGTATGTAAAACTATAGTATTTATTCTTTAAAAAAAATAATTTTTTGTGAATATTTTTGGGTGGAAACGGATTAATTGTATTTACATTAATTCTTATGGGAAATAAGGTTTCGACTTTCGAGTAATTCTAGTTAAGGTCTAGCTCCTGGAACGGATTATGACCGAAAGTCGAGGGACCACTGTACAACCATCGACTTCAGTACCAGATCCTCTACCATCCACCTCAGCCCAGTAGGGCCACAGCATAAATCTCCACTCTCCACAATCATCCACAAACACCAGCACCCACAATTTAAGGTAAGAAATACTACTATTTCTGTTGTTGTATATGTAATCTTAAGCAGTAAAAACAGCATAATACATCACAACAATGAACTACAATTACATATTCACTTTTATTTTTGTAAGATGTGGACGCCTAAAAAAGAGCTGTTTGGCTTTTTTGGGGCTCCAAGGAACGTAACCCTATTTTTCCCTCAAGTTCTTCAGTTCATCTAACATGGTTTTACCTAACACAGCATTTTCAGGAATGTAACTACTGTGTTAAATGACGGTCTACTGTATAATTATCAGAGTACAGTGGTACCTCGAGTTACTGATATTTTTCGTTCGAGAATGCTGTTCAAGTGCCATTACAAACGAATTTATCCCCATAAGGAATAATGTAAAATAGACTAGTCCTTTTACACCCCAAAATATACTTACAAGCACATTTAAAAAATAAACTTACATAAAGGGCGATTTTGGGGACCATCGTAACTCGAGGTACCACTGTATATATAAAATATGAAATAACTATAAAACACTTGAAATTTTGGAAAGGTTCCAGACATAATGGACAGTCGCACTCACGGAGAATGTAAACAAACAAGGTGGGGCACGGTGGCTGCATTAGAAAGTCAGGTGGGGGAGCTGTATAGAGTGTTTTGGTCATTATTTGAAATGTCCGTATTAGCGGAATGTTGTAAAGCGAAACGCCATAAAGCAGGGCCTTACTGTAGTACTAGTAATTTTAAGGTTCATTTGAATAATTAGCAAGAACAATATTCTTACAATTGAGAATCATAACTTTATAAAAAGAACAATAAAAACTAACCTCCATCGAGTCCCCAGTAAGCTCAAGTGTACCTCTTTGCTCTATAATCTTCTTTTTTTCTTCAAGTTCTATCAATAGATTTTCTTTAAGTTCTTTCTTTTTTTCTTCAAATTCTCTAGCAGCTAATCTTTTTTCAGCTAAATAATCACGTTCAACCCACTCAGTCTCAATTTCACGCCATAAATCATTAATTCGCAGTCTGTTTGAATAAAGTAAAAAATTTAGTTAATATTGTGGTTACCAAGGTTAAAAAGGAGGCACAACGTTGGTTTACAAATACAGTGGGCCCCTGGAGTTCGTAGTCATCGGAGTTTGTAAAATTGGAGTTAGTAACATTTTTCGTAAAAATATTAGTTCGGTGATCATAGATCCGCCGGAGATAGTAATTCGTCCTGGACGTGTACGTGTGGCCTGCATGGCCCAACACTCCGTTCAGAGTCAGTGTGCCATTGTTTACCAGCGAGTGACGGTCACCCACGCATTCATACCATACATTTTGTTATTTCCATTGTTTTTAGTGCTTGCAACTGCTAAATAAGCCACCATGGGTCCAAAGAAAGCTCCTAGTGCCAGCCCTGTGGTAAAGAAGGTCAGAAACACGGTAGAACTGAAAAAAAGAGATAATGCAAAATATGAAAGTGAAGTACGTGTCACTGAGCTGGCCAGGCTGTATGGCAAAGCCTATACAACCATCACTTCCATTGTGGCCAAATGAAATAAAATCAAGGAAGCTGTTGTTGCGAAAGGTGCAAGTATGGTCACAAAACAGAGATCGCAAATACTGGAAGATGTGGAGACTTTGTTGTTGGTGTGGATCAACGAGAAAGAATTAGCAGGAGATAGTGTTACGCAGGCGATTATATCTGAAAAGAAAGGCAGTTGAATGATGATCTCACAAGAAAATGCCTGCAAAAAGTGCTGAAGTGAGCGAATTTAAAGCCAGCAAAGGCTGGTTTGACAGATTTAAGAAGCATAGTGGCATACACTGTGTGATAAGGAGGAAAAGGCACTGCCAGGACACAAGCCTATGAAAGACAGGCTAACTCTTATGTTGTGTAGTAATGCTAGTGGGGATTTCAAAGTGAAGCCTTTACTCGTGTATCACTCTGAAAATCCCAGTGTGTTCAAGAAATACAGTGTTGCCAAGGCTAATTTGTGTGTGATGTGGAAGGCTAACACTAAGGCATGGGTCACGAGAGAAATTTTCCTTGATTGGTTCAATGAAGTGTTTGGCCCCAGTGTGAAGAAATACCTCCTGAAAAATAAATTGGACCTCAAGTGCATCCTGGTAATGGACACTGCTCCTTCTCATCCTCGAGACTTGGAAGAGCAAATTGTGGAGGATTTTAATTTCATCACAGTGAAGTTCTTGCCCCCTAATACCACTCCTCTCCTCCAGCCCATGGACCAGTAGGTCATTTCAAACTTCAAAAACTATACACTAAAGCAATGTTTCAAAGATGCTTTGACATAACCTCGGACACTCAATTGACCCTAAAAGAATTTTGGAAAGATCACTTCAATATCCTCCATTGCATAAACCATATAGGGAAGGCTTGGGAGGAAGTGAGCTCCAGAACTTTGAACTCTGCTTGGAAAAAATTGTAGCCAGACTGTGTTCCAGAGAGGGATTTTGAAGGTTTTGGGGCTGAGCCTCAGGACCCTGAGCCTGTTGTGGAAAAAATTGTGGCACTGGGGAAGTCCATGTGGTTGGAGGTTACTAGCAAGGATGTGGAAGAGTTGGTGGAGGACCACAATGAAGAGCTAACCACTGCAGATCTGTAAGAGCTTCATCTGCAACAGCAACAGACCACAGCTCAGGAAATTGCTTCAGAGGAGGAGGTAGAGAGATGGAAGATGTTGTCTTCTTCAAAGATTAAGGACATTTGTGTTAAGTGGACTGATGTACAAAGATTTATGGATCATTTTCACCCTAACAAAGCTGTTGCAGGCCATGCTGGCAACATTTACAATGACAATATGGTGTCCCATTTCAGGGAAGTTTTAACCCTTTGAGGGTCGGTCACGTACTAGTACGTCATTGCAGCCAGGGTCGGTCACGTACTTGAACGCGTAAATTCTAGCGCCTTCAAATCGAGGGGGAGAAAGCTGGTAAGCCTGCATGTGATAGAATGGGTCTATGTGGTAAGTGTGCGCAGTAGGAAAAAAATCTATGCACATGCATTGCATTGTGGGAGTGGTAATTCAGTGCACCTTTGTCATCAAGCCATGTGGTAAGGAATACCTCACTCCTGCAGTGTGAGTAGTAGGGGAAGGCAGTGGGGGAGTGGGGAAGACAGTGGGGTGGGTGGGGAAGACAGTGGGGAGTGGGAAAGACAGCGGGATGAGTGGGGAAAGACAGCGGGATGAGTGGGAAGACAGTGGGGGAGTGGGGAAGACAGTGGGGGGGGAAGACAGTGGGGTGGGTGGGGAAGGCAGTGGGATGGGTGGGGAAGGTGGGGTGGGGAAGACAGTGGGGTGGGTGGGGAAGAGTGGGGGTGGGAAGACAGTGGGGGAGTGGGGAAGACAGTGGGGAGTGGGGAAGGCAGTGGGGAGTGGGGAAGACAGTGGGATGGGTGGGGAAGACAGTGGGGGAGTGGGGAAGACAGTGGGGTGGGTGGGGAAGACAGTGGGGGTGGGGAAGACAGTGGGGTGGGTGGGGAAGACAGTGGGGTGGGTGGGGAAGAGTGGGGGAGTGGGGAAGACAGTGGGGGAGTGGGGAAGACAGTGGAGGAGTGGGGAAGGCAGTGGGGGAGTGGGGAAGACAGTGGGATGGGTGGGGAAGGTGGGGGTGGGGAAGACAGTGGGGTGGGTGGGGAAGGCAGTGGGGAAGACAGTGGGGGGAAGGCTGGCTGGCTGGCTGGCAAGGCAGGCTGGCTGGCTGGCAAGGCAGGCCGGCTGGCTGACCAGCTGGCTGGCTGTCACACAGGTACACATAAATTCATAGTGTAAATTACAGAGGATAAATACATAGTGTAAATTACCTAGGATAGCCCAAAAAATCCAGACTGGCAAATAAAATATCAGGACTCAGATGTGGCAGTGTTGGTTCAATAGTGACTGTCTCTGAGACAGACAGACAGAAAGACAGACAGACAGGCAGGCAGATAAAACAGTGAAAAAAAATAAAGGGAAGGCAGTGTAACCTCATTTGTCAAATGTCATCTCTCTTGATAAGACCAGGCTAACCGCTGGCTGGCTGGCAGGGAGGCAGGCAGGGAGGATGGGAGGGTGGCAGGGATAGTGGCAGGGAGGGAGGGGTTGAGGAAGGCAGGCGAAGGCATCAAATGTCAACAGTAATTAGTTTAGCGATAATAAATAAGATAAGACAGACCCTCACCCCTCTTCAAATGTCACTTCTGTAATTAGATTAGCAATAAGACCAAATTCAAGTCACACAATAAAGCTAAAACTAATGTGAAGGACCTGGGAGTGGTAATGTCAGAGAATTTCACTTTCAAAGATCACAACAGTGTAACTACCACATCTGTTAGGAAAATGATAGGATGGATAATGAGAACATTCAAAACTAGGAATGCCAAGACAGTGATAACTCTTTTCAAATCCTTCAATAATAATAATAATAATAATAATAATAATAATAATTATTATTATTATTATTATTATTATTATTATTATTATTATATTCTCATGTGTATCCTAGGTAATTTACACTAAGTATAATTGTATTTATGTGTTCCTGTGAGATAGAGACAGAGCCAGCCAGCTGACCATCCATGCAACCAGCTCTTCAGCCAGCCAGCTGGTCAGGTAGCCAGCTGGTCAGGTAGGTAGCCAGCCAGTCAGCTGGTCAGCTGGTCAGCCAGCCAGCCAGCCAGCTAGTCCGCCAGCCAGCCAACTGGTCAGCCAGCCAGCCAACTGGTCAGCAAGCCAGCCAGCCAGCTGGTCAGCCAGCCAGCCAGCCAACTGGTCAGCAAGCCAGCCAGCCAACTGGTCAGCAAGCCAGCCAGCCAACTGGTCAGCAAGCCAGCCAGCCAACTGGTCAGCAAGCCAGCCAGCCAACTGGTCAGCCAGCAAGCCAGCTGGCCATCCATCCAGCCAGCTGTTCAGCCATCCAGCCAGCTGGTCAGCTGGTCAGCTAGCCAGCCAGCCAGCCAACTGGTCAGCAAGCCAGCCGGCTAGCTGGTCAGCCAGCAACCCAGCAAGTCGGCTGGCCAACCATCCAGCCAGCTAGCCAGCTGGTCAGCTAGCCAGCCAGCCAGCTGGTCAGGTAGCCAGCCAGCCAGCTTGTCAGCAAGCCAGTCAGCCAGCAGTTACTGTGTAGTATACAAGGAGTGTATATATTGGTCTCACAGGACATAAAAATTACTTGAAAAAATAAAATATTAACAAATAAAAGAAAAAAGTAGAAAATAAATAAACTATTACCGGCAAACCGGAAGTCACCGATGTTGCTGTCAGCAGTTCAATTTTGGTCAACTTGAAGCCTCCATATCTCCGTAAGTATTGAACGCAAAAAAATTTTGTTTAGCCATTTAGATTTAGAAAAAAAAAACTTATCATTTCATAAGATAAAATAATTTTTTTTTTCCGAATATTTTTCGACCCTGGGAACAGGTTTCCGAGAAGGCCTGTCGACCCTCAAAGGATTAAAGAAACACCAGACACAGAGCTCCCTGGACAGATATTTTGTGAGACAGGGGTCCAATGACTCTCAAGCTGGTCCTAGTGGCATTAAAAAACAAAGAAGGGAAGTAACCCTGGCAAAGGACTTGTTACCTGAGGTCTTTATGGAAGGAGATTACCCTTTCAAACACTAGGAAATACTTCCATCTTCTTCCCTCCTCCCGTCTTCCACACATCAACAACTCTTCAGTAAAGGTAAGTGACATATTATTATACTTTTATTCTTTGTCTCATTGTTTTCTGTGTAATTTAATGTACATTTAATGTAGAAAAAAAATAATTTTAATACTTTTGGGTGTCTGGAACGGATTAATTGAATTTCCATTATTTCTTATGGGGAAAATAGATTCGGAGTTAGTAATATTCGGTGTTAGTAAAGCCCTCTGGAACGGATTAATTACGAACTCCGGGGGTTCACTGTATAATATTTAATGGTAAATTAAGCCTTTCAGAAAGCTAGTGAAACAACTATCTTCCCTGATGGGATACATTTACAGTACAGCACCCTGCTGAACTAAAGGAACTCATAAATAAATTGACAATTGTCTAAAAAAATAGTTATAGAAAATGTTTCCTGAAACCTTACTCAATGTGGTTTAGAACAATTACTAGGAATATGTTCTAATTTGGAACTAGAATGGCATGAAATGCCTACATGATGGAGTTAATGACATTTGGATTAAGTGAATACTTTAAGTAAGCAATAGCAAATTTTAACAAAAAAGGACATACAGGTATATCCATAACTTATGCAGAAAAGCAAGTTAGGAGGTCTTTTTTTTCAGGCACAAACTACTCAAAACTTTCTATCACATTAGGATGAAATAGCATTGAGGGTAATTTGGTATTACCAGTAATATCAATCATACCTTTCTTTGTATGCTGCATCAATCTTTTTAAGCTTTTTGTTGTATTCTGGATGACTGCTGTCACGTAGCTGTTGGAGTTGTTTCTTCAGTTGAGCAAGTTTATCTTGATACATTCTATGAAATAAAACAAAATTTAATTCGAGAAAATTGGCTAGATAATCAAAATATAAAAAAAGGGAAATAACTTTGACATTGCTGAAACTACTCCTGTATTTATTTGTGAGCTAAAAGTAATACAGTGGTACCTTGACTTACGAGTGCCCCAACTTACGAGTTTTCCGAGTTACGAGCCGTCACTCGGTCGATTTTTTGCTTTGAGTTGCGAGCCAAAATCCGAGTTACAAGCGAGCTTCAGATACGCCGCCACTAGTTATGCCACTAAATGGCACAGCGAAAGGTGGTTTTGGAACTTGGTACTTATAAAACAATGCTAGTGGGATGTTCTCACTGGAGGTAATCGTGTATAATTATCTTTAGTTATTCTACAAAAAAATAAAGTTGCTAAGTTTTTGACATTTGCAAAATAGTATCTTGCTCTTTACTCCCACAGAAATCCTAAAATATTTGGAATATTTCCAATACAGTGGACCCCGAGTTTCGTAAAAACTTCACTCCTGAAGTCTGCTCAAGTGCCATTACCGAACGAATTTACTCCCTTAAGGAAAAATTTCACGTAGGTTAGTCTATTTCAGACCCCCAAAAATACACTTCCACAAGAACTTACAAAATTATACTTACATAATTGCACGATTTCCGGGGTATTCGTTAACCGAGGGTCCACTGTATTCCACAAGCCAATTGTAGAACAATCATTTTTTTATGATTCCTGTCAATATTATTGCATTTACTTCAATAATAAATGGTGGTCTTCATGAAATAAGTCAATAAAAAAAAAATTCTGAGAAAATCGCTTTTGTTTCAGTGTTTTCCTTATGAAACTAGTGATTTATTGCAGTTAGACTCTCAAAAACTCTGATTTCTCTTACCCAGGACCAAAGAACACATTATAGGAAGGAGCAGTAATGATTTTATATGCTCAGACTGGTCCTGGACACTCCCATATTTTATTCATTCTAGAGTACAGTGGACCCCGAGTTTCGTAAACCCGGAAATCGTACATTTATGTAAGTATAATATTGTAAGTGCTTGTGGAAAAGTATTTTTTGGAGTCTGAAATAGACTAACCTACGTGACATTTTTCCTTAAGGGAGTAAATTCGTTCGGTAATGGCACTTGAGCAGACTTCAGGAGTGAAGTTTTTACGAAACTCGGGGGTCCACTGTATATACGTATCATGTTTCTATGTTACTTATAGTGTTTATTATGTCATATTAGATCAATTCTGATAGATAAATAAGCCGTAGAGTTGATATTAGTGTTATATTGAAGTATTTTCTCCTGCCCCTCGAGACTCAGGAATTCCGCCAATGTAAGCAAATGTTCCCAGAAGGTTCCTGATCTCCAAGGTAAATACAGTGGACCCCCGGTGTTCGTCCTGCTCAAAACACGCCCTTTTATGTAAGTATATTTTTTTAAATGCTTTTATAAGTGTAGTTTTGGGGGTCTAAAAGGACTAGTCTACTTTACATTATTTCTTAAGGGAATAAATTCAGTTGGTAATGGCACTTGAACAGCATTCTGTTACGAAAAATGGACGAACACCGGGGGTACACTGTACACTTTATAAAACCAGTTTATTTCTTTACATTCTCTTTTATTATGTTTCATTATGTTTTTATACAATATTTCTTATTTATAAATACATTTTTCTTATTTTAACCCTTAAACTGTCCACACGTAGATATACGTTCACTCGCGAAAGTGACCGAATATTTTGAAAAAAAAATCATTTTTTTCTAAAAATGAAGAGCACATTTTTATAAATAGGATAGGCTAAAAAATAACATTTTAGGGCCAGTACTTACCGAGATACAAGCCCGCGAAGTTGGTGCTAAATGATGTGGTGTCGGCAACATGGAGCACTGCCGCTTGCAGAAGCAAGAAACATTTATCGTTTTTTCCATTTTTTTTTCATTTTCTGTTGTTTTCATGCTATGATAATAATGTTTTGATGCAGATCTATTCATTTCATTGCCAATTCTTGTTTAGACACAAATGTTTCTTACTGAATTAGTAATCATACTGTCACAAACACACATGTTCACACTGATAAATAAATTTGTACACCTGGTTCAATCACTTACTATTGTTTACATATATATACAAGGTATTTACAGGTCTTATTTATGTTTCTAGAAGTCCACCACTGTATGATACTCGAAGAAGCATGGATTCATACAGAGTGCCACTCCACATTGCTGACACATGAATCGTGTGTCTTTTCGCACTCGGGGTCGCTGTGTACTGTAAGCACACACAACACACTTTTTCTGAGAGTACTTCTTCTTTGGAGTAGATGGTAATGGTATCAGGCAGTGACAGTTAGGGATTATTCGGTTGGGCACTTCCCCCTCTGGTTGTGGAGTGACAGGTCGCTGTTGTGGAGTGACAGGTCACTGTTGTGGGGTGACAGGTCGCTGTGGAGTGGCAGGTATAGGTGTGGTACCATACTTTCTCCCTATCTGCTTGATGACATTTAGGGTGAATTCTGCATATCGTTGTCGCTTCCCAGTCTTTATTTCATACATGTTGAAGGCATTGAGCATTGCAATGTCCACAAGGTGGAAAAACACTTTTATATACCACTTGCGACTCCTACGCACACAGTCAACAAAGCCTATCATCATGTCACACTCGTCGACTAGTCGCATATTGTTTGTATAGTCGATGACAACAGCTGGCTTTTCAATAGGTTGATTGTTGAGCTTGCTCATTCTGTCTGTTTGTACCATCTCGTTTCTGTGGATGGTTGACAGAAATGTCACGTCCCTTTTGTCATGCCATGACAGTGCCATGATGTCATTGGCATGAAACGCCTGCACTACACTTCCTCCAGTGAACTTTGGCATGTGTTTTCTATTTCTTATCACTGTTCCACATATATCAGTATTGTTCACACGTAGGAAATCAGCAAGCATAGGGCTTGTGTACCAGTTGTCTGTGAACAATGTATGGCCCTTGCCAAGGTATGGCTGCATCATCTTGCGAACAACATCACCAGAAATGCCCAACATGCGCCTGGTATCATCAAGGGTATTTTTACCTGTGTAGATAATGACATCCAACACAAGACCAGTCTCACAGTCACACATAACAAACAGTTTTATACCAAGCGATTACGTTTGCTTGGTATATATTGTTTGAATGACAGTCGTCCCTTGAACAGAATCAAGGACTCGTCAACAACAATGTTCTTGAATGGATAAAAGTAGGCACTGAATTTTTGCTTGAGATACATAAACAATTCCCTGATTTTGTAGAGGAGGTCATTTCGGTTTGGTGTATTTTTATCTGAGAAGTGCAACATTCTCAGCAACAGAAGGAATCTGTGGTAGGGAAGGAGGTCACGGAAGACTGGAGTGCTAATGAAGTGGTCTGTGGACCAGTAGTTTGCTATATTGTTCTTATATGTGTGTGGCATAAGCATGACAGTGCCAAGGAATAAATACATTTCAGCCACAGTTGTATCTTTCCACCTGCGCAGCCATGACGATCCTGAAAAATCTGCATGGTCCATTGTATACTGGTAGTACAGGTTGGTCTGAGTAACAATCAGGTTCATTATTGGCTCATCAAAGTATAGTTGAAAATAGTCTAACTCTGTAGACTCATTTGTGATGGGACAGTGTGGCATGATGCCACTTCCACTGCCATCAAAATTGAAAGGATGTGGCACGAATGGTGTATGTTCAGTCCACTTCCATTCACGATCAGATGGTGCAGGGTGGACCTGTGGCATGGGACGTGGGGGAGCAGGAGTGACGGGAGTGGGGCCAGCACATGATTGAGAGGGTGCCTCGTGGTCCTTTGTCTGTCCACACACGCGCCACGAGGTCCAGGCACCATGCCACCCACCACCTCTTCCTCCATCCCAGCATACTCTCCTTCATTATCACTTTCACTATCAGTGGCTGGGGTTTTGGATCGTGAACTGCCACGACCCTTGCCTCTGACTGCATATGGCCACACTGTCCACACTGGCCACCCCAGAGGTGATGGGCTGAGGGTCATGTGGGTTGTCATCAATAGTTTCACTACTTCCTTGATTATTAGTGGCTATATCACTGTCAAATCCACTAGCTCGCGTTCTCTATCACTTTCCGAGAATAGTAGAGTGCTAATACGACGAGGCGTGAGTGAATCACGGGGTGTGCCATGATGTTGACCCAAGATGGAGCTGAAACTAACTGGGGCTACCATGCGGTACCCTGGCGTCCCGATTTTTTCATACTGCGCACACTGAGGGCACAGACCCATTCTCTCATGTCTAGGCGACTCAGGCCTATTGCGCTAAATTTGAACGAATGTAAAATAAAACGTAGATATACGTTCGGTCACTTTCGCGAGTGAACGTATATCTACGTGTGGACAGTTTAAGGGTTAAAAACCCGTAACAAAAAGAATTGGGGGTGGTTTTTTGGGGGCTGGAATGGATTAATGGGATTTCAATTAATTTCAATGAGGAAAATTGATTTGATATACGAGCAAATTGAGTTACGAGCTCTGTCATGGAACAAATTAAACTTGTAAATCAAGGTACCACTGTACAACCAAGTAATTAAACAACCATACCTAGTTTTTATCACACATTTTTCGGGCCACCCTGCCTTGGTGGGAAACGGCCAATGTGTTTATAAAAAAATATTTTAAACATTTAAATAAAAGCTACCTTTAGTGAATCTTCTCACTAACTAACCTCTTGTTAATGAATTTCAACAATTTCAGACAAAAAAATTGGCCGTACAAATGCTCTATTTACCAGACAACCAAGTAATTAAACAACCATACCTAGTTTTTATCACACATTTTTCGGGCCACCCTGCCTTGGTGGGAAACGGCCAATGTGTTTATAAAAAAATATTTTAAACATTTAAATAAAAGCTACCTTTAGTGAATCTTCTCACTAACTAACCTCTTGTTAATGAATTTCAACAATTTCAGACAAAAAAATTGGCCGTACAAATGCTCTATTTACCAGACAAAATGGACAAAAATCTTTAATTCTGAATTTTGTCCATAGTGATAATATCTGGTTGTCTTCTGAAGTACTGGTCCAAGTCTACTAACCTTGATGTTATCCGGTACAGACCAAAGTGGCCACATCAAGAGCGTGACTTGTTTGGTATGGGCTAAAATGGCTACATTCAAGACCTCTCTATTTTCATTGTTTCCTGAGCCGTAGGCCACGTGCACCAGTTTATTGTTTGTGCTCACTCGCACATACATTTGTCATTTGGTTTCTAATTTACCTTGGATTTGGAGCATTTTATCCAACTTTATTAACATATTAAGTAAAGTGCAATTAACAATGGCTCCTAAAGCAAGTGATGGTGCCAAGAGAACATGTGTGGTTCTCAGTGTTAAGGAGAAACTTGAATTAATAAAGAAGGTAGAGTCTGGCATCCCAGTGGCACGGGCTTGTGACAAACAAGGTACGTATTAAGAAACAGCATCTGATATCCATAGAAGTAAGAACAACTTACAGCCTATGCTCTTAAGTTTAGTGTAGATTCTAGCCATAAAGATTCAACAGTTGGTCCTTGAAATCATATGAAAACAGCCCATGATAAAAAGAAAAAGCTTGAAAAAGCTTATAAATGCTATGTTCAACAACATTCTGTTGGTGTTCATGAAGCTGAGCTTTGCTCTGTTGCTCATGGGTAGCAAAGCAATATCAACGTAGAATTTCAAACAAGTGATGGCTGACGTTGGTGCTTTCGTCATCATGGCTTGAGCCATTCAGATTAATGTTAAATGATCAGATAGACAGTAAAAATCTCCTAACTCAAATGTATAATGCTAATGAGACTGGTCTGTTTTAACATTCACTGCTTTCTAACACTCTAGCCTTTCAGAATGAAGAATGTCAGGCCATAGGCTCAGCAAAGACCGCTTCTCAGTATTATGCAGTGCTAATGCTGATGGCTCTCACCATTTGAAACTGACATCACTGGCAAATCAGCACGGCCTCATGCTTTAAAGGATTGAATGAATGAGTTGTCAGCATATTATTACAAGGGTAAGAAAGGCTGGTTTGACACGGATGTATTTGGCAACTGGTTTCTTAACACGTTTTGTCCGTGACGTACACCACAAGTACCAGATAGAGGTCCTTAATTAAACTAGATCCCCAAAATGTCAAGGCTCTTCTGCCTTCATAGTAAAATTAAGGCTATGTTTCTGCCCACTAATACCACCTCTCTGATTCAACCTAGGGACCATGGGATTATTGTAGTCTGCAAGAGGCTGTACCAGTCCAGGTACATTGATGAAGTACTGGTAGTGAATGAAGAGGAGGAAGGTTTGGAAAGACACACTAGAGTATATACGTATCATGTTTCTATGTTACTTATAGTGTTTATTATGTCATATTAGATCAATTCTGATAGATAAATAAGCCGTAGAGTTGATATTAGCTTTTTTTTTTTTTTTTTTTTTTTTAACACATCGCCGATTCCCACCAAGGCAGGGTGGCCCGAAAAGAAAAACTTTCATCATCATTCACTCCATCACTGTCTTGCCAGAAGGGTGCTTTACACTACAGTTATAAAACTGCAACATTAACACCCTCCTTCAGAGTGCCGGCACTGTACTTCCCATCTCCAGAACTCAAGTCCGGCCTGCCCCTCGAGACTCAGGAATTCCGCCAATGTAAGCAAATGTTCCCAGAAGGTTCCTGATCTCCAAGGTAAATACACTTTATAAAACCAGTTTATTTCTTTACATTCTCTTTTATTATGTTTCATTATGTTTTTATACAATATTTCTTATTTATAAATACATTTTTCTTATTTTAAAAACCCATAACAAAAAGAATTGGGGGTGGTTTTTTGGGGGCTGGAATGGATTAAGGAACACCAAAGAGTGTAACCTAACGTTTGCCATCTTCAATCATTCAGCATCAAGAAAGAAACTGGAAAGAACATTTTCCAGTGGTTTGTAGAAACTGTTATATAACCTTGATACTGAGTTGGATTTTGAAGGTTTGAGGGTGGAAGAAACAGAAGTTACAGAGGAAGATGTGATGGTATGGTTAGAAAAAAATGATGGTAATCCTGGCTACCAAATGTTGAGTGATGCACAAATTGCAAAGCAGACTCTTGGCATAGAAGAACAGGATAGTGATGATGAAAAAAGAAAACATTAAGAGGTCACCAAAGTTGTCTGCTGTACAAGATGTGACTGATGTTCATCAGGAATACTGACCTCTCTGACAAAAGTGAGGTAAAGACCCATTATCCACACTTATGAATTCTTAGAGAAGTATCATAAGGCACCAGCACCAATGCAATAAATAACAAAGTGGATACATTCTTTAAACCTATTCCTCTTTAAACATGGGATATTTTGTGATTAAATTTCAACATGAAAATTAAAAACTGAATTAACTTTATGAGTATTCTTTACTATGCATTATTAGCATACATTAATTCAAAGTGTACCTTGGTGTATCATGCATAACTGACATCTGATAAAGTATATGCTGTGTGCATTCCTCATTTTTTATATCTTTTTATTAACACATAGGCCATTTCCCACCAAAGCAGGGTGGCCTGAAAAAGAAAAACTTTCACCATCATTCACTCCATCACTGTCTTGCCAGAGGCGCACTTACCCTACAGTTATAAAACTGCAACATTAACACCCCTCCTTCAGAGTGCAGGCACTGTACTTCCCATCTCAGGACTCAAGTCCGGCCGACTAGTTTCCCTGAATCCTTCATAAATATTACCCTGTTCACACTCGAACAGCGTGTCAAGTCCTAAAAACCATTTGTCTCCATTCGCTCCCATCTAACATGCTCACACATGCTTGCTGGAAGTCCAAGCCCCTCACACACAAAACCTCCTTTACCCCCTTCCCTCCAACCTTTCCTAGGCCGACCTCTACCCCGCCTACCCTCCTCTACAGATTTATACACTCTCGAAGTCATTATATTTTGTTCCATCCCGTCTACATGTCCAAACCACCTCAACAACCCCTCCTCAGCCCTCTGGATAATAGTTTTGGTAATCCTGCACCTCCTAATTTCCAAACTATGAATTCTCTCCATTATATTAACACCACACAGTGCCCAAAGACACAACATCTCCACTAAAACAGTCATCTCCTTGTTGCAACATTCACCACCTATGCTTCACAATCATATAAGAGTGTTGGTATAACTATACTCTCATACATTTCCCTCTGCTTCCATGGACAAAGTTCTTTTTCTCCAAAGACTCCTCAGTGCACCACTCACCTTTTTCCCCTCGTCAATTCTGATTCACCTCATCTCTCAAGGACCCATTTGCTGACACGTCCACTCCTAAATATTTGAATACATTCACCTTCTCCATTCTCTCTCCCTCCAATCTGATATCCCATCTTTCGTTACCTAATTTTTTTGTTATCCTCATCACCTTACTCTTTCCTATGTTCACTTTTAATTTTCTTCTTTTACATACCCTACCAAACATATCCACCAACTTCTGCAACTTCTCTTCAGAATCTCCCAAAAGCATAGTGTCATCAGCAACGAGCAACTGTGACAACTCCCACTTTGTATTAGATTATTTATCTTTTAACCCCACACCTCTTGCCAACACCCAAGCATTCACTTCTCTTACAACCTCATCTATAAATATACTGAACCATGGTGACATCACACATCCTTGTCTAAGGCCTACTTTTACTGGGAAATAATCTCCCTCTCTCCTACATACTCTAACCTGAGCCTCACTATCCTCGTAAAAACTTTTCACCACTTTCAATAACCTACCTTTTATTCCATACATTTGCAACATCTGCCACATTGCCCCCCTATCCACCCTGTCATATGCCTTGTATAAATCCATAAATGCCATGAAAACCTCTTTACTCTTATTTAAATACTGTTCACCTATATGTTTCACTGTAAACACTTGGTCTACACAATATCTACCCTTCCTAAAGCCTTTATCCAATCAATCCCAGCTGCCTTACCCCCTTTCATTCTACCCACTGCCTCACGAACTTCCCCCCCACTCACAACTCGCTCTTCCTCACTCCTGCAAGATGTTATTCCTCCTTGCCCTATACACGAAATCATAGCTTCCCTATACATGTATTCCTCAAAATAGTCCCTCCATCTTCCTAATACCTCTAACTCTCCATTTAATAATAATAATAATACAGTGGTACCCCGGATTTCGTACAGCTCCCAACTCGAACAATTATGTAAGTGTATTTTTGTAAGTGCTTTTGTAAGTGTATTTTTGGGGGTCTGAAATTTACTAATCTAATTTACATTCATCCTTATGGGAACAAATTCGTTCGGCAACGGCACTCGAACAGCCTTCTGGAATGAATTATTGACGAAATCCGGGGTACCACTGTACATTGGACCCCCGCCTAACGAACAAAATTCTTTCCAGAAGCCTGCTCAAGTGCCATTACAGAACGAATTTACTTCCTTAAGAAATAATGTCACGTAAGTTAGTCTATTTCAGACCCCCAAAAATACACTTCCACAAGCACTTACAATATTATACTTACATAATTGTACGAGTTCTGGGGTGTTCGTTAGGTGGGGGTCCACTGTATACTGTAATATCTTTATTTCTACAAGTACATGTACAAGGTATACAGTCCTAGCTGACATCAATGACATACTACTATATATAGAAAGCCGCTTGTTATGCTCTCAGAGCATTTCGGGCAAATTAAGTTAGTTTTGTCCTAGGATGAGGCCTACACCAGTCGACTAACTCCCAGGTACCCATTTTACTGATGGGTGAACATAGACAACTGGTGTAAAGAAACATGCCCAATGTTTCTATCCTAGCTAGGAATCGAACCCAGCCCCTCGCCGTGTGAAGTGAGAGCTTTAGCCACCAGGCCACGGGGCACTAACGTGGGCAATAACTCTCCTCTTCTACTTTTAACTGTCAAATCCATTCGTTCCCTAGGCTTCCTCAACTTATTAATATCACTCCAAAACTTTTTCTTATTTTCAACAAAATTTGTTGATAACATCTCACCCACTCTCTCATCTGCTCTCTTTTTACATTGCTTCACCACTCTCTCAACCTCTTTTCCTCTCCATATACTCCATATACCCATAATTGTTCGAATATGTTCAAATTCATATTACTTATTGACAAAAAACATGAACCAGATGTTGGTAGTGTAAACCAATTATAATATACATTCTATAGGATAAGAAATTGCACTGTCTCAATCTGCTCAACTTTTTTTTAACATTTAATGGTAAATATCTGCAAAACAAAAATATATACAGTGGACCCTCGCTATTCGAACACTCCAAAACTTACCCTTTTATGTAAGTGCTTGTATAAGTGTATTTTTGGGAGTCTGAAATGGACTAATCTAATTACATCATTCCTTATGGGAATAAATTCGTTTGGTAACAGCACTTGAACAGCATTCTGGAATGAGGGTGAGTTTTGGAGTGTTCAAATAGCGGGGTCCACTGTATATGTATGTATGTATATATATATATATAAATATATATATATATATATATAAATATATATATATATATATATAAATATATATATATATATATACAGTGGTACCGGTTTACGATATTTTTTCATTCCAGAATGCTGTTCAAGTGCCATTACCAAACGAATTTATCTCCTTAAGAAAAGTTGTAAAATAGACTAGTCCTTTTAGACCCCCAAAATTACACTTACAAAAGCATTTTAAAAAATAAACTTACATAAAAGGGTGAGTTTGGGGACCATCGTAAACCGGGGTACCACTGTATATATATATATATATATATATATATTCTTTTCTTTCTTTCAACACGCGGCCGTTTCCCACCAAGGCGGGTGGCCCAAAAGGAAAAACGAAGTTTCTCCTTTTACAATTAGTAATATACACAGAAGAAGGGGTTACTAGCCCCTTGCTCCCGGCATTTTAATCGCCTTACGACACGCATGGCTTACGGAGGAAGAATTCTGTTCCACTTCCCCATGGAGATAAGAGGAAATAAGAACAAGAACTAGTAAGAAAATAGAAGAAAACCCAGAGGGTGTGTATATATATATGCTTGTACATGAATGTGTAGTGTGACCTAAGTGTAAGTAGAAGTAACAAGACATACCTGAAATCATGCATGTTTATGAGACAGAAAAAGACACCAGCAATCCTACCATCATGTAAACAAATACAGGCTTTCGTTTTACACTCACTTGGCAGGACGGTAGTACCTCCCTGGGCGGCTGCTGTCTACCAACCTACTACCTAGGATATATATATATATATATATATATATATATATATCACACACACACACACAACACTGGAGGAAAGAAGGGTCAGAGGAGACATGATAACGACATACAAAATACTGCGGGGAATCAACAAGGTAGACAGGGACAGGATGTTCCAGAGAGGGAACACAGAAACAAGGGGACACAACTGGAAGCTGAAGACTCAGATGAGTCAAAGGGATGTTAGGAAGCATTTCTTCAGCCACAGAGTAGTCAGGAAGTGGAATAGTCTAGAGAAAGATATAGTGGAGGCAGGAACCATACATAGTTTTAAGACGAGGTATGATAAAGCTCATGGAGCAGGGAGAGCAGAGACCCAGTAGCGGACAGCGAAGAGGCGGGGCCAGGAGCTGAGTCTCGACCCCTGCAACCACAATTAGGTGAAATTAGGTGAGTACACACACACAATACTTACTGTTCCTTAATACCAGCATATTCTTCTTTTCCTCTTGTTTCTCCCTCACTGCCCAAGTCAGTATCTGCAATAATAAGTGATGTACTGAATTGCCAGAAAACCTCAATGAAATGCCACCATTCCGTAACCATCGTTATAACAGACATCCCGTCTGTTGTATCAGCTGTATACCTAATATGGTAATGTACCCACAATTTATAGATATGCTGCAATAAACATTGCAATGGTGTTAAAAGTACAATTTAACCAATAGATTTTGCCTATAATTTTAAAAGTGATGTCACTGAGTTACATTCAATGACAACACTTTCACACTCACACTCTTACTCACTCTTATTTCCTCACTCACTCTCTTACACTCTCACTCTTTTCTAATTTGTATAACTTAATACTATCTCTAATGTAAAACTTAATATTTCACAATTTAAAATACATTTTATTTCCGAAATCCGTCAAAGCAACATTCAATTATTACCCATATAGGTGGCTAAAGCTCTCGCTTCACACGGCGAGGGCCTGGGTTCGATTCCCAGCCAGGGCAGAAACATTGGGCGTGTTTCTTTACACCTCTTGTCTATGTTTACCCATCAGTAAAATGGGTACCTGGGTGTTAGTCGACTGGTGTGAGTCGCATCCTGGGACACTAACCTAATCTGCCCGAAATGCTCAGCATAACAAGGGACTTTCTATATAGTAGTATGTCATTGATGTCAGCTAGGCCTGTATACCATGTACATGTACTTGTAGTAAATAAAGATATTATTATTATTATTATTATTATTACATTCATGGGGGTGCACTAAACTTGTACGAGTCATACAGCGACCAAGGGAATGAAAGATATTCAAGGAACTGGAACACGGGTGCCATTCCTTGGATGTAGATCCCACAATGGAAATAAACCAAGGACCCCAATGGAAATATTACTTTGCCTGATTATTCTGAGTTATCCTTGGTAATTTACACTATATATGATAATTGTACTTATGTCTGTGTCTAAATATACTATAAACTTACTTCAAGGAACCTTCCTTAAAGGTAAGTTTATTCAGGTACATGTACATTATTATACCTAGTAACGTACGTGTAAATTACTTAGGATGACGTAAAAGAGTCAGACAAAGTGACTTATTTTCACTGGGGTCCTTGTAATATTTTATTAATGAAAGCCTAGCAGTAAGACAGGTGGTCCTGACTACAAGCATCTCACCGTCATCACTCTCCCTGTCGTCGTAGTCTCGGGAGTCCTCAAAATCAGCGTCATTGTCGTCATCGTAGTCGAAGTCATCATGGGGAAACTCGCCCGACCCTGGCGACTTCGGTGACGCTAAATCAGACATACTGGGGATGAAAGTGTTGCACTATCCTCCATGCACTGCCACCTGAGGTACAACTGAGCTGTTGCAGCTGCAGCAACAACAACAGTCGTTTGTAACACATCCGGATCCTCACGGATTTTCATGACGTCACTTTTACGTCATCAAACGAATTTTATTAAGTAAACAAACAAACAAAACAAACAAACAAACAAATTTTATTTCATTGCAGATTACATGGGTATCGGAAGTTACAATGTAATTTGATTGCAAGGAGAGCCACTGACATGCCATGGCATTAGGGGCAGCTTATTCTAGTCCTTAAAAACTATGTACTTAATATTAGATAAATTTATTGAGTTTATTCTAGTTAAAAATTATTTTCAAAATTACAATATGATGAAATTTTACTGTTTAAATTATTATATAATGATATTAGATATTAGATTGTTACAGGTGTTAAGATTCTTGAATGATAATATGGAATTGAGATTATCTTAAGGAAAATAACATTGAGCATTTTTGAGTAGGGGGTAACATAATAGTAACATATTATTAAAAATTGAGATTATCATATAGGAAAGTAACAATGAACATTTTTCAAAGTAGTTTATAGTATGATCATTTAGTTTTGGGTGAGTAGGTGGTTTTTGAGTTGAGTCTTAAATTGATTTTCAGACAAGATTATCTTAATTATTATTGGTAGATAAAAGACTGTTGAGTAGACTTCAGGATGTACATGTTTATAGAGGGGCCACAGATATATCAGATCACTTTTTAGTTATAGCTACAGTGGGAGTAAAAGGTAGATGGGATACAAGGAAAATAGAATCAGTAAGTAAGAGAGAGGTGAAGGTTTATAAACTAAAAGAGGAGGCAGTTAGGGTAAGATATAAACAACTATTGGAGGATAGATGGGCTAGTGAGAGTGTAGGCAATGGGGTCGAAGATGTATGGGGTAGATTTAAAAATGTAGTGTTAGAGTGTTCAGCAGAAGTTTGTGGTTACAGGCGAGTGGGTGCGGGAGGGAAGAGGAGCGATTGGTGGAATGATGATGTAAAGAGAGTAGTAAGGGAGAAAAAGTTAGCATATGAGAGGTTTTTACAAAGTAGAAGTGATGCAAGGAGGGAAGAGTATATGGAGAGAAAAGAGAGGTTAAAAGAGTGGTGAAGCAATGTAAAAGAGAACAGATGAGAGAGTGGGTGAGATGTTATCAGCAAATTTTGTTGAAAATAAGAAAAAGTTTTGGAATGAGATTAATAAGTTGAGG
>WNWK01033493.1:0-21116 GCA_009830355.1 Cherax destructor | reverse complement strand
TGGGAGGTGCGGGGGTGGCGGGCCTCGGCCTTTGTATGTGCGCGGCACTTGTGGACAGGTCCCATATGGTCGGCGAAAACTAAAACAATCAGCGAAAACTAAGACAAATTTTCCCTGAAAAAAGTAGGCAAAAACCAAAATCGGCGAAAACTGGGACAAGCGAAAACCAAGGGATGACTGTACTGCGCTTGGATACGTATATTCGTAATGCCTTTGCTAATAACCACTCAGTTATCGCCATCTTTTTTGACCTTGAGAAGGCTTATGACACAACTTGGAGGTATAATATTTTGGCCCAGGCCCACTCCTTGGGCCTCCATGGCAATCTACCATTTTTTTCTTAAGGCCTTCTTAACTGAAAGAAATTTCCGTGTCCGGGTTAGTAATGAGCTTTCCCCGGAGTTTATCCAAACTGACAGTGTCCCCCAGGGATGTGTTCTGAGCACAACACTCTTTCTCCTAGCTATAAATAATCTGGTATCTGTTCTCCCATCCAATATTTGGTCATCGCTTTATGTTGATGACTGCTATAGCTTGTGTGGGTGCTGACTGTCACCTCATTGCAGTTTCCCTCCAGCATGCCATCAACCGGGTTTCCGATTGGGCCACCACTCATCAAATTACGTTTACTAGACGTTCAGTGGTATCTGATCATCCATTGTACCTATACGGCTTCCGTATCCCAGAACGTGATATGGTCAGGTTTGTCGGCCTCCTGTTTGACCATCGATTGTCCTGGAAACCTCACATTACCTCTCTGAAGGCGACTTGTCATAGCCGGCTGAACCTCCTTAAAACCCTAGCACATCTTTCATGGGGAGCTGATCGTAGAACTCTCCTTCGCCTGCACTCAGCCCTAATTTTATCGAAACTCGATTATGGTGACCAGATATATTCGGCGGCCTCCCCTGCTACTCTTTCCAGCCTTAATCCCATACATCACCAGGGATTGCTTTTATGCCTTGGTGCATTTCGTTCTTCCACTGTTGAGAGCCTCTATGTAGAAGCAAACATTCAATCCTTGTCCGATCGTCGTGATGCACATTGCATTCGCTATTATGTTCGCTCTCATGACCTCCGTAATCCTTCCATGTATAGGATTGTCACAGATGTTAGTAGACGCTTGTTATTTGTTCGTCGCCCCTGTTTACTTCGTCCCTTTTCTCTTCGTCTACATTCACTCTTGTCTTCCCTTCAGCTACCACCTTTATACTATGTTCATGTGACATCACCCTTTCCCCTTCCCCCTTGGGAAGTTCCTGATGTCCGTGTCTGTTCTATTTCTCTACCTTGCACGAAAGCCCAACTACCTATGGCGGCTTCTCGCTCTTTTTTTCTAGACCACTTCCGTTCTCATTCCCATGCCATCTCAGTGTACACCGATGGTTCAGTCATCTGACGGTGTTGGATTCGCAGCAGTGTTTCCAGACAGCATTGTACGAGGGCATCTATTACCCTCGGCTAGCATATTTACAGCTGAATTGTATGCCATTCTTGTGGCACTTATCCATATTGCATCTATGCCTGTGTCACCATTTGTGGTCGTTTCAGACTCCCTTAGTGCTTTACAGGCTATCCATAAAATTGATACACCTTACCCCCTAGTTCTTCGTATTCAACTTTGGTTACACCGTATCTCTAGCAAGCAGAAAGATGTTTTTTTTTTGTTGGGTCCCTGGTCATGTTGACGTACAGGGCAATTAACAGGCAGACACTGCTGCGCGGTCAGCAGTACATGACCTTCCAGTTTCATATAGAGGTGTTCCATTCACGGACTATTTTCCGGTCATTGCTACCCACCTTCGCACCCGTTGGCAACAACACTGGTCTGACCTGGTAAATAACAAACTTCATTCTATTAAACCGAGTATAGGTTTCTGGCCTTCTTCTTGTCACGAATGTTGAGGTTGGGAGACTACACTCTCCTGTCTTCGCATCGGCCACACTCGTCTTACTCATGGGTATCTCATGGAGAGGCTCCCTGTCCCTCTCTGTGAGCATTGTCAGGTTCCAGTATCTGTTCGCCATATTCTGTTGGACTGCCCCCACTATCTACGAGCACGCAGAATTTACCTACAACGTCGTTTTCGCTCTGTTGCCGTTTCTTTTCCTTCCCTTCTTGCTGATGGGCCCTCCTTTAATCCTGACTCTCTCGTTGACTTTTTGACAGAAACTGACTTACTACACAAACTCTGAAGATTATACCTCTAGCGCTTCCCTCAGTCCCTTCTACCTCGATCTCTTGCTACCCTCTATCCCTGCACTATCCACTACCCTTCTGCACTTCATACCCTACTAATCATCCCTCTCCCTCTTACAACCCATTCTCCCTGCATCCTACCCTGACCAGCTGCGCTGTATAACCCCTGTGGTTTAGTCGGCAACCACCCAGGGAGGTACTACCGTCCTGCCAAGTGAGTGTAAAACAAAAGCCTGCATTTGTTTTACATGATGGTAGGATTGCTGGTGTCTTTTTTTGTCTCATAAACATGCAAGATTTCAGGTACGTCTTGCTACTTCTACTTACACTTAGGTCATGCTACGCAAACATGTACACGTTTATGTATACACACACATCTGAGTTTTCTTGATTTTATCTAAACAAACAAACAAAACAAACAAACAAATTTTATTTCATTGCAGATTACATGGGTATCGGTAGTTACAATGTAAATTGAGTGCAAGGAGAGCCACTGACATGCCATGGCATTAGGGGCAGCTTATTCTAGTCCTTAAAAACTATGTACTTAATATTAGAGAAATTTATTGAGTTTATTCTAGTTAAAAATTATTTTCAAAATTACAATATGATGAAATTTTACTGTTTAAATTATTATATAATGATATTAGATATTAGATTGTTACAGGTGTTAAGATTCTTGAATGATAATATGGAATTGAGATTATCTTAAGGAAAATAACATTGAGCATTTTTGACATTAACTTATAATATGAGTAGGGGGTAACATAATAGTAACATATTATTAAAAATTGAGATTATCGTATAGGAAAGTAACAATGAGCATTTTTCAAAGTAGTTTATAATATGATCATTTAGTTTTGGGTGAGTAGGTGGTTTTTGAGTTTGAGTCTTAAATTGATTTTCAGACAAGATTATCTTAATATTTACTGGTAATGAATTCCAGATTCTGGGGCCCTTTATGTGCATAGAATTTTTACATAGGTTGATATGAACACGGGGTATATCAAAAAGTGATCTGTGTCTTGTGTTGTGGTCATGGGTCCTATTAAAGTTGGTGAGGAGAGTTTTGAGCAGAGGGTTTATATTAGAGTGTAAAGTTTTATATATGTAGTAGGCACAAGAGTAAGTATGAATGTTCTTTACGGTGAGTAGTTTGAGACTTTTGAATATTGGTGGAGTATGCTGTCTAGAGTGGGAATTTGTTATCATTCTGACTGCGGCCTTTTGTTGTGTTATGAGTGGTCTAAGGTGATTTAACGTTGTTGATCCCCATGCACAGATTCCATAGGTGAGATACGGGTAGATAAGTGAATGATATAGTGCAAGGAGAGCTGATTGAGGTACATAATAGCGTATCTTTGATAATATGCCTACTGTCTTTGAGATTTTCTTGGAAATTTGTTGTATATGTGTTTGGAATTTAAGGCTACTGTCAAGGTGGATTCCTAGGAATTTTCCCTCTGTGAGTCTTGTGATGGGTGTACCATTGAGTGTTATGTTAAGTGGAACATTTGTGGCTTTGCTTCCAAACTGTATGAAGTAGGTCTTGTCAGTATTGAGAGTAAGCTTGTTAGTCGTCATCCATGTTGATATTTTCTGTAATTCGGCATTAACAGTGTTGGCCAGTATAACTGGATTTGGGTGAGAGAAGACATATGTTGTGTCATCTGCAAATAAAATGGGTTTGAGTAGTTGTGATGCATTCGGTAGGTCATTTATGTAAATGAGGAATAGGAGTGGCCCCAGGACACTTCCTTGAGGGACTCCGACTGTAATTTGTTGTGTGGAAGAGTTCGCTCCATTTGTGTACACGTATTGGCTTCTGTTGGTGAGGTATGACTTTAGGTAGTTGAGTGGGTGCCCCCTTATACCATAGTGTGCTAATTTTGTGAGCAGTAAATCATGGTCGACTGTATCAAAAGCTTTGCGTAGATCAATGAAGATTCCCAGTGGGACTTCTTTTTTCTCAAGTGCTGTATATATTAACTCCAACATGTGCGTTATCTTAATAGTTCTTGTTCTTATTGCTTTTCCTTTTATATCCATGGGGAAGTGGAATAAGAATCTTTCCTCCGTAAGCCATGCGTGTTGTAAAAGTCAACTAAAATGCCAGGAACAATGGGCTAGTAACCCCTTTTCCTGTATAGCTTACTAAAAAGAAAAAGAAGAAAACCGTCAAAGTGGGATGTTTGAATGTGCGTGGATGTTGTGCGAATGATAAGAAAGAGATGATTGTAGATGTTATGAATGAAAAAAAGCTGGATGTCCTGGCTTTAAGTGAGACAAAGCTGAAGGGGTAGGAGAGTTTCAGTGGGGAGAAATAAATGTGATTAGGTCAGGGGTTTCAAATAGAGTTAGAGCTAAAGTAGGAGTGGCAATAATGTTGAATAATCAGTTATGGCAGGTAAAGAGGGAATATAAATGTATAAATTCAAGGATTATGTGGAGTAAAATAAAGGTTGGATGTGAAAAGTGGGTTATAGTATGTGTTTATGCACCTGGAGAAGAGAGAAGTGTAGAGGAGAGAGAGAGATTTTGGGAAATGTTGAGTGAGAGAGTAATTGTGGTTGGGGATCTAAATGCTAAAGTGGGTAAAAATGTTGTGGAGGGAGTAGTAGGTAAATTTGGGGTACCAGGGGTAAATGTAAATGAGGAACCATTAATTGAGCTATGTGTAGAAAGAGGTTTGGTAATAAGTACAGTAGAACGTCATTTAGCACGAGATTATGTTGCACGTTACCGGTATTGCATGATTTAAGATTTGCGACACATTATCATCTTACACGACGTAAAGATGATATTACACGGTTCGGCAGGAGGGGAAAAATTTTGAGCGCATGGTTATTTACTGCCTAAGAATCCTCATGCTTTGAGGAAAAGGGAATTTGTTTTTCCTTCCTGCAAACTGTAAGTTTATTCAGATACACGGGGCCAGGAGCTGAGTCTCGACCCCTGCAACCACAATTAGGTGAGTACAGTTACATACATTATCATACATAGCAGCATATGTGTAGAGAACCTAGGATAACCCAAGTCAGTCAATGGAAATACTGTCACTCTGACTTTTTTGGGTTATCCTAGGTTCTCTACACATATGCTGCTATGTATGATAATCTTCGTAACCGTATCTGTGTATACCTGAATAAACTTACTTACAGTTTGTGGGAAGGAAAAACAAATAACCATTCCCACAAGCAGTCTTGTTACTACTACTGTTGTGGTTCAGCAGACACCACCCGCCTTACCCAGCCACCACGGACCCCACCATTCGTACGTATTTCATACGCGTCAAGAAGTCCTGGCTACAAGCCAGCTGTTTGTGAAGAATAAGAGTGAATTGTGTTTTGATCTTGAATTAACGAAGAAAAAGATATTAGACAAGACATAACCTGTGGCCGTAATGAAGTGTTACTTTGTACACATAAAAAGATGTAAACATAAGTTTGTGTGACTGACTGACTGACTAGACTGACTGACTGACTTGACTGACTGACTTGACTGACTGACTGACTGAATGACTTGACTGACTGAATGACTTGACTGACTGACTGAATGACTTGACTGACTTACTGAATGACTTGACTGACTTACTGAATGACTTGACTGACTAAATGACTTGACTGACTTACTGAATGACTTGACTGACTTACTGAATGACTTGACTTACTGAATGACTTGACTGACTTACTGAATGACTTGACTGACTTACTGAATGACTTGACTGACTTACTGAATGACTTGACTGACTTACTGAATGGCTTGACTGACTTACTGAATGGCTTGACTGACTTACTGAATGGCTTGACTGACTTACTGAATGGCTTGACTGTCTTAATGACTGACTGACTGACTTAATGACTGACTGACTGACTTACTGACTGACTTAAAGTTAGACACTCAGTTCAACCATGGACTTCAGTTCAAGAACTTCTACTATCCACCTCAGCCCAGTAGGGCCACAGCATAACTCTCCACTCTCTTCACAATCATCCACAAACACCAACACCCACAATTTAAGGTAAATACTATTATTTCTATTACATTTGTAGTCTTAAGCAGTAAAAACAACATAATACATCACGATAATGAACTACAATTACATATTCACTTTTATTTTTGTAAGATCTGTTGGTCTAAAAAAAACCTGTTTGGCTTTTTGGGGACTCCCAGGAATGTAACCCTATTTTTCCCATTAGTTCTTTTAATTATTTAACACAAAATTATCTAACACAACTTTTTCAGGAACGTAACTATCGTGCTAAATGACGTTCTACTGTAATACATATTTTATGAAAAAGAGGATAAATAAATATACAAGGTATGATATAGCACGTAAGGAAAGTAGTTTGTTGGATTATGTATTGGTGGATAAAAGGTTGATGGGTAGGCTTCAGGATGTACATGTTTATAGATGGGCAACGGATATATCGGATCATTATTTGGTTGTAGCTACAGTTAGAGTAAAAGGTAGATGGGACAAAAAGAAAATGGCAACAGCAAGTAAGAGAGAGGTAAAAGTGTATAAACTAAGGGAGGAGGAAGTTAGGGTGAGATATAAGCAACTATTGGCAGAAAGGTGGGCTAGTGCAAGTATGAGTAGTGGGGGGGTTGAAGAGAGTTGGGATAGTTTTAAAAATGCAGTAATAGAATGTGGGGCAGAAGTTTGTGGCTATAGGAGGGTGGGTGCAGGAGAAAAGTGGAGTGAGTGGTGGAATGAAGAAGTAAAGGGTGTGATAAAAGAGAAAAATGTTTTTACAAAACAGAAGTGTAAATAGAAGAGCAGAGTATATGGAGAGTAAAAGAAAGGTTAAGAGAGTGGTGAGAGAGTGCAAAAGAAGAGTGGATGAAAGAATGGGAGAGGCTCTGTCAAGAAATTTTGCTGAAAACAAGAAAAAATTTTGGAGTGAGATAAAGAAGGTAAGAAAGCTTAGGGAACGAATGGATTTGTCAGTTAAAAACAGAGTAGGGGAGTTAGTAGATGGGGAGCTGGAGGTATTGGGTAGATGGCGGGAATATTTTGAATAACTTTTAAATGTCGATGAAAAAAGGGAGGCGGTAATTTCATGTACTGGCCAGGGAGGTACAACATCGTTTAGGAGTGAAGAAGAGCAGGATGTGAGTATTGGGGAGGTGCGTGAGGCATTACGTAGAATGAAAGGGGGTAAAGCAGCTGGAATTGATGGAATCATGACAGAAATGTTAAAAGCAGGGGGGGATATAGTGCTGGAGTGGTTGGTATTTTTGTTTAATAAATGTATGAAAGAAGGGAAGGTACCTAGGGATTGGCAGAGAGCATGTATAGTTCCTTTATATAAAGCGAAGGGGGATAAAAGAGAGTGTAAAAATTATAGGGGAATAAGTTTACTGAGTATACCAGATAAAGTGTATGGCAGGGTTATTATTGAAATAATTAGAGGTAAGACAGAGAGTAGGATTGCAGATGAGCAAGGAGGCTTTAGAGTGGGTAGGGGATGTGTAGATCAAGTGTTTACAGTGAAGCATATATGTGAACAGTATTTAGATAAAGGTAGAGAAGTTTTCATTGCATTTATGGATTTAGAAAAGGCATATGATAGAGTGGATAGGGGAGCAATGTGGCAAATGTTGCAAGTGTATGGAATAGGTAGTAAGTTACTGAAGGCTGTAAAGAGTTTTTATGAGGATAGTGAGGCTCAGGTTAGGGTGTGTAGGAGAGAGGGAGATTACTTCCCAGTAAAAGTAGGTCTTAGACAGGGATGTGTAATGTCACCATGGTTGTTTAATATATTTATAGATGGGGTTGTAAAAGAAGTAAATGATAGGGTGTTGGGGAGAGGGGTGGGTATAAATTATGGGGAATTAAATGCAAAATGGGAGTTGACACAGTTACTCTTTGCTGATGATACTGTGCTTATGGGAGATTCTAAAGAAAAGTTGCAAAGGTTAGTGGACGAGTTTGGGAGATTGTGTAAAGGTAGAAAGTTGAAAGTGAACATAGATAAGAGTAAGGTGATGAGGGTATCAAACGTTTTAAATAAAGAAAAATTGGATATCACATTGAAGAGAGGGATTATGGAAGAAGTAAATGTTTTCAGATATTTGGGAGTTGACATGTCAGCGGATGGGTTTATGAATGATGAGGTTAACCATAGAATTGATGAAGGAAAAAAGGTGAGTGGTGCGTTGAGGTATCTGTGGAGACAAAAAAACGTTATCCATGGAGGCAAAGAAGGGAATGTACGAAAGTATAGTGGTATCAACACTCTTATATGGGTGTGAAGCATGGGTTGCAAATGCTGCAGCGAGGAGGAGGCTGGAGGCAGTGGAGATGTCCTGTCTAAGGGCAATGTGTGGTGTAAATATTATGCAGAAAATTCAGAATGTGGAAATTAGAAGAAGGTGTGGAGTTACTAAAAGTATTTGTCAGAGGGCAGAAGAGGTGTTGTTGAGGTGGTTTGGTCATTTAGAGAGAATGGATCAAAGTAGAATGACTTGGAGAGCGTATAAATCTGTAGGGGAAGGAAGGCGGGGTAGGGGTCGTCCTAGAAAAGGAGGGAGGGGGTAAAGGAGGTTTTGTGGGTGAGGGGCTTGGACTTCCAGCAAGCATGTGTGAGCGTGTTAGATAGGAGTGAATGGAGACGAATGGTTTTTGGGACATGACGATCTGTTGGAGTGTGAGCAGGGTAACATTTTGTGAAGGGATTCAGGGAAACCAGTTAATTGATTTAGTTGGACTTGAGTCCTGGAAATGAGAAGTACAATGCCTGCACTTTAAAGGAGGGGTCTGGGATAGTGACAGCTGGGAGGGACTATTCTCAGCTGTCGTATCTGAGCGCCTCTGCAAAGACAGTGATTATGTATGAGTGTGGTGAAAGTGTTGAATGATGATGAAAGTATTTTCTTTTTGGGTATTTTCTTTCTTTTTGGGTCACCCTGCCTCGGTGGGAGACGGCCGACTTGTTGAAAAAAAATATAATAATAATAATTTCCTATGTTCACTTTTAATTTTCTTCTTTTATATCCCCTCTCAAATTTGTGCACTAACCTTTGTAACTTCTCTTCAGAATCTCTCAAAAGCACAGTGTCATCAGTAATCCAAGCCTTTCCCCAACACCTTTGTTCTTATAATTGTGAATAATTATTTACTAATACAGTGGTACCTCGGTTAACGATGGTCCCCAAACTCGCCCTTTTTATGTAAGTTTATTTTTTTAAATGCTTTTGTAAGTGTATTTTCGGGGGTCTAAAAAGACTAGTCTATTTTACATTATTCCTTATGAGGATAAATTCGTTTGGTAATGGCACTTGAACAGCATTCTGGAATTAAAAAATATCGTTAACCGAGGTACCACTGTAGTTTTTATTCAAACATTAGTGTTTTCCTCCCAAGACAATACGATGAGAATATATGAGAGTGCTTAAAGACAATAACAAATTGACACTGGCTGGGCCAGAAACTCTTACAGTGGAGCAATGAAAATGGACAGGATGTAAATGAATGGTTCAGAGAACCGACAAGTTGAAAATGGACAGGTCCAGGACAGTCTTAAAATTAAGCACACGTGGTCCACTTTATCAATGGTTTGAATGGACTGGACAGCCATGAAATATAGCAGGTTTGGTCCACTGCATTACTATTTTTATCAGACACCCTGTTAAGTGGACATGTCGAGGTGGTGCCAGATCAACCAAGTTGTAATGAGTATGTGGGCCAGCAAGTCACCAAATGCAACAAATGCAGGCAATCTAGAGCCCAAGCTGGCCCCAGGCTGGCCTGTGAGAGTAGACAAGCATCTTGGAACTGGTTATAGGCATATCTCAGATAAAAAACCATGTTTCTTGACTTTTGGCACTGCTATGGTTGTATCAACCCACCATGTTTGATGTGGCACTGCTATGGTTGTATCAAAAGTGGGACTACGATGGCACAAGAAACTTGAGGGCAAAACTGTGCAGGAAAGGATGGAGACAATAGAGTCAAAGTGTCAGGAGGCAAATGAAAAATTCATTCCAAGCATGAAGAAAAGAAATAAGAAAAACATAAGAAGCTCATGGTTCAATGAAGAATGTAAAGGTATCAAAGTAAGATGCTAGAGGAACTGAGATATGGAACAAATCAAACAGCAGAAAACCAGGAAACAATCAGGCAAGCTAGAAACAGATATATGTACTAGAATGTTAGGTGAATGGACACATATGCACAAGAATGAGAAGAGAAATTGAAAGAGTTTAGCAAATCATAGAATAGCTTTCTGGTATCTTAAAGAATTATTTAGGTCTCTGTACACAAAGTACATTAGACCTATCTTCGAATGTTACACTAACTTGGAGTCCCCACCTGAATAACCATGTTCAAACGGTTAAAAAGATGCAAAGATATACAATAGTCTCTTGGTAGTAGGAAAATGGCATGAACTAAATGTAAAAGTGTCAGAGGCAAATTCCACACACAATTTTAAGAATAGATTATGATAATGACCAAGAGGCCAGAAACCAGTAATGTGTTGGTTGGTGAAGTTTAACCCTTTTGGGGTCGGTGCCGTACTAGTACAGTGGTACCTCGACTTATGATATTAATCCGTCAGAGAGGGCATATCTTAAGACGAAACAATCGTTAGACGAATCAATTTTCCCCATAAGAAATAATGGAAATAAATTTAATCCGTCCAAGACTTCCAAAAGTAGTTAAATAAAATATTTTTTAGAACTTTTTGACATTAAATAATAAATAATTTAATAAAGAATATCTAAATACACATGCAAATATTGAACAATAACATGTCACTTACATTTATTGAAGAGTTGTTGATGTGTGGAGGACGGGAGGAGGGGAGAAGGTGGAGTAGTATGCTAGTGTTTGGAAGGGGAATCCCCTTCCATTAACACTGCAGGTACCAAGTCCTTTTCTGGGGTTACTTCCCTTTTTCTTTGAATGCCACTAGGACCAGCTTGAGAGTCACTGGACCTCTTTCTAACAACAAATTTGTCCAGGGAGCTCTGTGTCTGGCGATTCTTTAACACATCCCTGAAATGACACACCACTGTGTCATTGTACAGGTTGCCAGCACGGCCTGCAACAGCATGGTTAGGGTGATATTCATCCATAAATGCTTGCACATCACTCCATTTGGCACAGATCTCCTAATCCTTGAAGAAGGCACATTCTTCCATTTTTTTCCACCTCCTCCTCCTCTGAACCATTGTCCTGACCACTGGTCTCTTGTTCCAGTTGCTGTTGAAGCTCTTGCAGATCTTCAGTGGTTAGCTCTTCCTTGTGCTCCTCCACCAACTGTTCCACATCCTCACCACTCACCTCTAACCCCAAAGACTTGCCCAATTCCACAATTTCTTCCACAACAGGCTCAGGCTCAGGCTCATGCTCAGGGTTCTGAGGCTCAGCCCCAAAACCTTCAAAATCCCTCTCTAGGACACAGTCTGGCCACAATTTTCTCCAGGCAGAGTTCAAAGTCCTGGTAGTCACTCCCTCCCAAGCCTTACCTATAAGGTGTACACAATGCAGCATATGGAAATGTTTTTCCAAAATTCTCTTAGGGTTATGTTCATGTCTGTGGTCACATCAAAGCACTTTTGAAACATTGCTTTGGTATAGAGTTTTTAAAGTTGGAAATGACCTGCTGGTCCATGGGCTGGAGGAGAGGAGTGGTATTAGGGGGCAAGAACTTCACTTTGATGAATTTAAACTCCTCCACAATTTTCTCTACCAAGTTTGGAGGATGACAAGGAGCATTGTCCATTATCAGGAGGCACTTAAGTGGCAAATTATTGTCCAATAGATATTTCTTCACACTGGGGCCAAACACGCCATTGAACCAATCTAAGAAAATGTCCTTTGTGACCCATGCCTTTTGTTAGACCTCCACATCACACACAAGTTAGACTTGCTGACACCGCATCTGCCAAACACTCGGGATTTTCAAAAGATACACTAGTAAAGGCTTCACTTTGCAATCACCACTGGCATTAGCACAAAGCATCAAAGTTAGCCTGTCTTTCATAGGCTTATGTCCTGGCTGTGCCTTTTCCTCCTGAGTAATGTAGGTCCTGTTGGGCATTTTCTTCCAAAACAGGCCTGTTTCATCACAATTAAACACTTTTTGGGGGGAGGAATTGTTCAGCCTCTAGGTACTCCTGGAATTCAGGCACATATTTTTCAGCCGCACTTTTGTCACAACTGGATGCCTCACCATGCCTCACAACACTATGTATGCCAGTACGCTTCTTAAATTTTGAAACCAGCCTCTGCTGGCTTTAAATTCGCTCACTTCATCACTCGTTGCAGGCATTTTCTTAAGGAGATCATCATGCAACTGCCTTGCTTTTCACATATTATTGCCTCCGAAACAGTATCTCCTGCTAACTGTTTCTCGTTGATCCACACCAACAACAACCTTTCCACATTTTCCAGCACTTGTGGTCTGTGTTTTGTGATCACACATGAACCTTTTGCAACAACAGCTTCCTTGATTTTACTTGAATTTTCTTATCCACAATGGTAGCGATGGTAGAAAAGGGTTTACCATACAGCCTGGCCAGCTCACTGATACGCACTCCACTTTCATATTTTTCTATTATCTCCTTCTTCAGTTCTATCGTACATATATTTCTGTTCCTCTTTGCCACAGGCTTAGCACTAGGATCTTTCCTTGGACCCATGGTAGCTTATTTAGCAGTTGCAAGCACTAAAACAGTGGAATAATGACAATATACTGGTATGAATGCGTGGGTGTGGGTGGGTGGTCGCTCTCGCTTGTAAACAATAGCACTGACGCTCCCTGGAGTGCGCGCTCAGCTGGGCGCCAAGCGGACACGTCCGGTACGAATGTCGTTAGACGAATCAAACAACGTAAGTCGCATTCAAATTTCTTACGTTATAAATATCGGTTATCGAATATAACGTAAGATGATAACATCGTAAGTCGAGGTACCATTGTACGTTTTACGAGCAGGGGTTGGTGCCGTACTAGTACGCGTAAATTCTAGCGGCTTCAAATTAAGCAGGAAATGGCTGGTAGGCCTACATATGAAAGAATGGGTCTATGTGGTCAGTATGCACAGTATAAAAAAATCCTGCACCACACACTGCATAATGAGAAAAAAAAAACTGACCGTTTTTTTCGTTTAAAACAGCGACTTTGCAGTCTATTTTCATATGGTATTTATTGATGTATTCTCGTTTTCTTGGTTTCGTTTGATAGAATGGAAGATATATTACAGAAATAAAGATGATTTTGATTGGTTTGACAATGACAAGTACCTTGAAATTGAGCTCAAAGTAGCGAAAATGTTCGATTTTCACCGATGTTCAAGAGTAAACAAATCACTCCATGCGTCCAATACACATCAACTGGCAAGTCTAATATTCTTGCACAAGTGCGCTGATAATATTTATACCATTTTTACAATGATGCAGTTGTATATATAACAGTAAATCTTCTATTTTTTGTGAGAATAAAAATTCAAAATGGAAAGCAAAAGTAATGTAAGAGGGCCCTGGAGACGTGACTAATGAACAGAGAAGATGTTATTTTAGTGCCAGGAATGTCTGCCTTGTTTATTCTGGACCCTATTTTGAAATTGGCATCGTTTGAAATTTGTGTGAAATTGGCCAAATTGTCATTTTCTGACCACTATTTTGGGTAGTTGAAATTGGTAAATAGGTGGTTTCTTGTACTCAATCGATAGAAGAAATGGAGTTCTAGCGAAATAGCTATGATTTTAGTGGACTGGAACATTTGAATTGGCCAAAAATAGGGCTCAAAAGTGGGTGAAATCGCCGATGCGTAAACATCTTCGAGACCGATAACTTTGCGAGAGCATAATTCTGTAAGTTTTCATTCAAATTTCAAACTTTTGGTGTTGTTATGATTGGAAAAAGATTCTCTATCATTTCATAAGATTTTTTTTTTTTTCCAAAAATTTTTCGACCCTGAGAACGTGTTTCCGAGAAGGCCTGTCGACCCCCAAAGGGTTAAGAGAGAAGATCTGAACTCAGGACTCGACCTCTACAAACACAAATTGGTGAGTACAAACAGGCACTCACAACAGTTGAACTTCTGTTGTATCAGCAAAGGCTTGAATCTGGCATTGTCATGCCACATAACATGGAATCACACCCCTCTTCATTGTAGCTAAAGAATGATTAGGAAGTAGGAAAAAGTAATACTGTGTGAGGTTGATTAAGGCATTGATGATGTTTGGTGGGAGGCGGGAGGGCATGCACATTTGTTTCAAGGGAGAAGGGAGGTTGATAGTTGATGACTGTTTATGGGTGGTGTAAATGGGAAGGGAGTAGGTGTGTAGAGAATTTGGGGAGATGGGTGAAGGAGAGTTGTGTTTGATGTTGGAGTTTAGGTTGCACTTAGATGGAATAGGTAAGGGGTGTGATTACTGTGTGTAAAGAAGTTACATTAGGACAAATATATACAGTACTGTTAATATAAAATAATTTAGCAAAAGAATTATTTCAGAGATCACACTGGTATACTGTTCAGAGTTTTAGCAGCCTTCTGTTTTAATATACATAATGTATTGTAAAGAGATCCTAACATGTAGCAGTGAAGCTCAAGAGGGTTTCTCTTATAAATCATTTATAGTTATTTTAAATATTACTCTGGTGTTTGTCCCCTTTTCTTTAATGCTGAAGCTGGTAAGTTTAAATCCCCTGGACTTTACCCATTGGATTTTGTGCTTTTTAACTGATTTGTAATTTCCTGCTGTATTTTAGTCTTGGTCTGAATCAATAGTGATTGATATTTTTGTGTTTAACATGTACAGTAGGGCCCCACTTATATGGCGGGTTAGGTTCCAGGCTACACCCATAAAGCAGAAATCGTGGTAGGTATGGTAGCTCGCTCGGATACCACACATACATGTAATGTATGACATTTAAAGCACCCCAGTGATAAAATACGTATACAGTACACTCATTACTTACCTTAAAATGTGTGTAGTATTAATGTAGGATGAGAGGTGAGTATTTATTCTAGAAAGTCAGGTGTGGTAGCTTACCCGGCTACCATACTTACTCGAAATATACGACTTAAATTTAAAGCGCCCCAGAGATATTATTATTATTATTTTTTAACATGACGGCTGTCTCCCACCGAAGCAGGGTGACTAAAAAAGAAACACTTTCACCATCATTCACACAAAATCACTGTCTTTGCAGAGGTGCCCAGATATGACAGTTTGGATGTCACTCCAAACAGCCAATATCCCAAAGTGCAGGTATTGTTTTTCCCACCTCCAGGATTCAAGTCCAGCTAACCAGTTTTCCTGAATCCCTTCACAAAATATTACCCTGCTCACATTCCAACAGCTTGTCACGTCCCAAAAATCATTCGTCTCCATTCATTCTTATCTAACCCACTCACACATGCCTGCTGCATGTCCAAGCCCCTTGCACACAAAACATTTTTTTTTTTACCCCCTCCCTCCATCCTTTCCTAGGATGACCCCTACCCCTCCTCTCCTCCACTACAGATTTATACACTCTCCAAATCAACCTATTTTGCTCCATCCTCTCTAAATGACCAATCCACCTCAATAACCCCTCTTCAGCCCTCTGAACAATACTTTTAGTAAACTCCAAACCTCATTCACTGAGTTTAACTATTTCTAACAACTACCCTTAGATGCCATCGTAAACGAGAGAGACGCAGAGAATGTAAAGAAACAGATGAAAGTGAATTAATACCTGTCTGGTTATGGTTCATATACATTCATTTCTCATACGTTTGTGAACCTTTTACCACAATACAAACACCTTTCATTGTGTACAAGTTGTCTTCACGTTGGTGCAGTAGAATAAATAACAGCAACACTCCCATTCTCATGCAACACACCATTTTTAGAGGTAATGACACTGAGTGAAGGCATACGAAAGGAATAATTTCCTACAGTTACCCTCAGTAATACTATAGTGTAAACATTTTCTCTGGTGTTGGACTAGAGAAAATGAAATTCTTGCTGTCACTCCAACATGCAGCCCTGTTACTGCATCTCATATTTGAGTCAATTTCTTCTACTGTGGGTGTATGTTATATGTTTATATGTTATGTAACATATTACATAATTTTGAAAACAATATCATAGACGGATTAATGAAAATGTCAATATTAACACAATATACAACATTTAAAGCATCCCATAGCTATTATTAGTATTACAGGTGGCCCTCCACATTCGCGAGTTCCACTGTCGCGAGCTTCGAACATTCGCGAATGCCCAGCTGCCTATTATCGGCAGTGACGCTGGCAGTAAAGAGTTAGAATCTACACACTAGACTCATCATGCCATGCAGTTACACTCCTTATAATCACCTCCATTCAACTGTCATAAGTAACTGCATGGCTAACTATCATCACCATCATCATCACAAGTCATCAGAGTTCGTCTGCCTAACCTTACGAGTGGTGAGTGTTTTGTTTGTTCATTATTTGTTATTAAACCATAACATGTATATACAATATTTTACGATGTTTTCATGTGTTTTATGATTGTTCATGGTTCAATAGGCTAAGGAAGCAGTATTGTTAGGCTAAGTAAATGCTATTATTATACAGTGGACCCCCGGTGTTCGTCCTGCTCAAAACACGCCCTTTTATGTAAGTTTATTTTTTTAAATGCTTTTATAAGTGTAGTTTTGGGGGTCTAAAAGGACTAGTCTTCTTTACATTATTTCTTAAGGGAATAAATTCGGTTGGTAATGGCATTTGAACAGTATTCTATTACGAAAAATAGACGAACACCGGGGGTCCACTGTATTTCCCTACAATATATTTGGGCACCAAACATTCGCGAGATTCTTGATCCCCTAACCCTCGCGAATGTGGAGGGCCACCTGTATTACTATTATTAATATGGTGTCAAGACTAGTGAGACACTCTTAGTGATTTTAATGTGTGCCTTGATGCCAGCACAGTGTGTAAGTTTATTTAGGTACAGGTACAAATAGGTATAATTATCAGAGTATATATAAAATATGCAGTAACTTTAAAACACTTGAAATTTTGGAAAGTTTCTAGACATAATGGAGAGACATGGAGCTCATGGAGGATGTAAACAAACAGTACCACGCAGGCGTTGTAATAACAAAGTCTGGTAGGGAGTTGTATAATGAGTTTTGGTCATAATTTGAAATGTCCATATTATCAAAACACCATAAAATAAAATGCTGTAAAGTGGACCCTACTGCACTGTTGTGTTTAGTTTTCTGTTTTCAATGAATAAGGCATTAAGAGATAATTTCAAGTTGTAAATCTTGCATTATATAATAGTGTGTAAATTAATTGAGACAGGAGTAAATTTTGTGATTATCTCATAATATGTGTTAGTCCTTGGCTTAATTAATGTAGTTTGGGTTCTTTTCTTTTCAGAAGAGTTTGCTACCAACTTCTGGCAACCATCCAGCTGTGGTGTTAACCTGTGACTCTCGTCAGTGCTAAAACAGCTGTTGTTCTGTAAGGCTATTACTGTAAGCATGCTCTGTGAGTGAATATGGTTTCTCCAAAATTCTCCCTTTCAGTTAATCATTACTGTTGAAATTCATGATGGATGTTACACCTAGAAAGTGTGCAAGTATTGTAGCTCTTAGAAAACATGCTGATTTGAGTATCAGACAGATTGCTGAAGATTTGAGTCTAGCAAAGTCAACTGTTGGTCAGATTCTGAAGAGAGCTGACAGCAATGGTGATTGTGGAGCACTGTATCAAGGAAGATGTGGAAGAAAACACAGGACAACACCTCATGATGACAAGGTTATCATAAGAAATAGTGTGAAGGATCCCAAAAAAAACAGCAAAGATCTACAGCAAAATTTAACTTCAGGTGGCATAAATGTTGATTCTTCAACTGTTTGACTAAGGTGCCTTGAAGTTGGCAGAACTGCAAGAAAGCCAGTAAAGAAACAATTATTGACTGCTGTTATGAAGAAAAAACGGCTGCAGTGGGCACTCCATCATAAGGGATAGATGATAAATGAATGGAGATAAGTAATATTTTCAGATGAGGCACATATTGAAGTGCATGAGTACAGATTACTGGTAGTGAGATGGAGCAAAGGTGAACCTCTTCAAAATGGACTTATTCAATAAGTGCCAAAACACCCACCTAAAAAGATGTTTTGGGGAAGTTTTACTGCTAAAGGCCCTGGACAGCTTATTATTGAGGGAACGATGAATACTGACAAATACAGTGGAACCTCTACTTATGAGTGCCCTGACGTGCGGGTTTTTCAAGATACAAGTAGTTGCTCGGTCAATTTTTTGCTTCCAAATGCAAGCGAAATTTCAAGATGAGAGCGGGCTTCAAGGGAGGTTTCTTGATGCTGGTGAGGGGCTCTTGCTCTTGATCTAGGGAATTGAATCTCAGTTGTTTGTTGGACAATCTTATTGAAACTTGGGCAATGTATGATGGAAAGATGCTTCTTAACATACACCAAAAATGAAAGAATTCGGACCATAAATAACATAGTTCACTTCTCAGCCATTAGCGGTATTTTCGTATGGTTTTTATGGTTGTATTCTCGTTTTTTTGGTCTCATTTGATAGAATGGAAGATATATTACAAAAATAGATATGATTTTCATTGGTTTCACAGCGAAAAGTACCTTGAAATTGAGCTCAAAGTAGCAGAAATGTTCGATTATTTGGCGATGTTCAAGAGTAAACAAATGATGTCACCATCCAATACCTGTCCAAGTGGCCACTCCAATATGCAGTCACAAATGAATTGACATTATTTATACAATTATTACAACAATGCAGTAGTCTGCATAACAGTAAATCTTCTATTTTTTGTGTGAATAAAAATTCCAAATGGTAAGCAAGAGTAATAGTAATAATAATAATACATATAATAATAATAATAGTATAATAATAATATAATACATATAATATAATATGTATAATAATAATACATGTATAATAATAATTAGTATAATATTAGACGGCTTCGAAAGGCCATCATTAGATGGCAGTGAATACCACAACGTGGGAGCAGTTATGGCCGCCTCCACTTGTCAAATAATGATATATTTTATTCATTCTAGAGTATATATCAGGTTTCTATGTTATTTACATTGTTTAATATGTCATATTAGATCAATTGTGATAGATAAATAAGCCGTAGAGTTGATAGCGAAATATTTAAGGAGTATTTTGTCCTGTCTCCAGACAAACTCATCCGCCGCCGACACCACTACATAGCCACATACGTAATGACATCTTTTATTCATTCTAGATTATATACCAGGTTTCTATGTTATTTACATTGTTTATTATGTCATATTAGATGAATTGTGATAGATAAATAAGCCGTAGAGTTGATATTAGAGAAATATTGAAGTATCTTGTCGTGCCTTCTGAGAGCCGAAACGGATTAATTGCATTTCAATTAATTTAAATGAGGAAAATTGACTCAAAATACGAGCAAATCGGGATTCGAGCAAGGTCACAGAACGGATTAAACTCGTAAGTAGAGGTTCCACTGTACAAGGCAATCCTGGCGACTCATTTGCTTCCCATTGTGAACAGAGACTTTCCTGATGAAGAAGGCATTTTCCAGCAGGATCTTGCTCCTTGCCACACTTCCAAAAAAAATGCTGACATTCTTTGAAAAGAGTGGGCTAAGTGTTATAAATTGGCCAAGAAACTCTCCTGACCTCAACCCAATTGAGAATGTATGGGCAATAACCAAACACAAGAAGTGGAAGTGGAATAAGAATCTTTCCTCCGTAAGCCATGCGTGTTGTAAAAGTCAACTAAAATGCCGGGAACAATGGGTTAGTAACCCCTTTTCCTGTATAGCTTACTAAAAAGAAAAAGAAGAAAACCATCAAAGTGGGATGTTGTGCGAATGATAAGAAAGAGATGATTGTAGATGTTATGAATGAAAAGAAGCTGGATGTCCTGGCTTTAAGTGAGACAAAGCTGAAGGGGGTAGGAGAGTTTCAGTGGGGAGAAATAAATGGGATTAGGTCAGGGGTTTCAAATAGAGTTAGAGCTAAAGAAGGAGTGGCAATAATGTTGAATAATCAGTTATGGCAGGTAAAGAAGGAATATAAATGTATAAATTCAAGGATTATGTGGAGTAAAATAAAGGTTGGATGTGAAAAGTGGGTTATAGTAAGTGTTTATGCACCTGTAGAAGAGAGAGAGAGATTTTGGGAAATGTTGAGTGAGTGTGTGGGGGGTTTTGAACCAAGTGAGAGAGTAATTGTGGTTGGGGATCTTAATGCTAAAGTGGGTAAAAATGTTGTGGATGGAGTAGTAGGTAAATTTGGAGTGCCAGGGGTAAATGTAAATGGGAGCCATTAATTGAGCTATGTGTAGAAAGAGGTTTGGTAATAAGTAATACATATTTTATGAAAAGAGGATAAATAAATATACAAGGTATGATATAGCACGTAAGGAAAGTAGTTTGTTGGATTATGTATTGGTGGATAAAAGGTTGATGAGTAGGCTTCAGGATGTACATGTTTATAGAGGGGCAACGGATATATCAGATCATTATTTGGTTGTAGCTACAGTTAGAGTAAAAGGTAGATGGGACAAAAAGAAAATGGCAACAGCAAGTAAGAGAGAGGTAAAAGTGTATAAACTAAGGAGGAGGAAGTTAGGGTGAGATATAAGCCTGCTGCAGTGTTCCTTCTTTTTTATGTTATGTATTCAGCAGATGTTTATGTCTGGTATTATGTCTATGGGTCCTGTCACAACTGTCAAGAAAGTGTTTTAGCTCAGGGTTAAAGTTGGAATTAATGGTTCTATAAATGTAGATAGCAGAGTAGTAAGTATGGATGTTCTGGACAGTGAGTAGGTTTAGGTCTTTGAAGAGTGGGGGTGTGCTGCCTAGCGTTGGATTGTGTGATAATTCTTACTGTGGCTTTTTGTTGGTATTATTGGCTTTAGGTGGG
>WNWK01033492.1:0-21117 GCA_009830355.1 Cherax destructor | reverse complement strand
GAATAGGTGGCATTAACAACTTTAACACGCTGTAGCTCTATGCACGGTACGAATTGCAGTATACTCATACGATAGCAGAGCTGACACGCAATAGCAAAGCCAATATGCACACACACAATAGCAAGGCTGATACACAATAACAAACCAAATTGCAGAATACTCACAATAGCAGGCTGACCATAGCGAAGCGAATGCAAACATGAGACACAAAATTTCGTGAAGCGTTGGCAAAGCGTAAGCAATGCCAGATAGCAAGCTATCTAGATACAAGACTAGCTCATGCGCGAACTTCAACTCTAGGCTCAACTCCTGCTCTAAGTCTCCAAATTCAGCTCCGGGACAGGCTACCCATATTACAACCTCAGGTTCAATGGCCTGTTAACCTGAGTGTAAAGGGAGCTTGGAGCAAAGAAACACAGTAGATGATGTATTGAAATTGTATTTCCTTCAAAAAATCAGTTAGATTAATTCCAGACTTTTGTCTTTTCCTTCACCAAGTAATTGTGATTATATAAGACTTTTGTCTTTTCCTTCCCCAAGTATAACAAAGTGCTATTTACACATATGTACACTATATACAAAGGAGTAGTGTTTAGTGCACGCCACAGTTGTCTAGGCTAAGCAGTAGCCAAAAGACAGACAACTTTCCACAACCAGCTCTATGCAGGAATTCCAATGACAAACCGCGAGTGGTATCCACGTCACCTTTGTCATTGTTAAACTCGCATTTTAATTGGCTGAACCGAGTCGTTGATTTGATGATGGGGCCCCATCACCAAACCCTTAACGATGGTTCGCTGGTTGGAGGGGAGCCTATGTGGGTGTGTTTAACATGCTCCGAATAAAGGTTACATACTCTTTGCATGCAACAGTCACTATGTGTCACTCACACTTCTCTCTTCAGGTCACTGTGTCACTCACACCTCATTCTTCAGGTCACTATGTGTCACTCACACTTCACTCTTAAGGTCACTATGTGTCACTCACACTTCACTCTTCAGGTCACTATGTGTCACTCACACTTCACTCTTCAGGTCACTATGTGTCACTCACACTTCACTCTTCAGGTCACTATGTGTCACTCACACTTCATTCTTCAGGTCACTATGTGTCACTCAAACTTCTCTCTTCAGGTCACTATGTGTCACTCAAACTTCTCTCTTCAGGTACTGTGTCACTCACACACTCTTCAGGTCACTATGTGTCACTACTCTTCAGGTCACTATGTGTCACTCACACCTCACTCTTCAGGTCACTATGTGTCACTCACACTTCACTCTTTAGGTCACTATGTGTCACTCACACTTCACTCTTCAGGTCACTGTGTCACTCACACTTCACTCTTCAGATCATTATGTGTCACTCAAACTTCTCTCTTCAGGTCACTATGTGTCACTCAAACTTCTCTCTTCAGGTCACTGTGTCACTCACACCTCACTCTTCAGGTCACTATGTGTCACTACTCTTCAGGTCACTATGTGTCACTACTCTTCAGGTCACTGTGTCACTACTCTTCAGGTCACCATGTGTCACTCACACTTCACTCTTCAGGTCACTATGTGTCACTACTCTTCAGGTCACCATGTGTCACTCACCAGGTCATTATGTGTCACTCACACTTCGCTCTTCAGGTCACCATGTGTCACTACTCTTCAGGTCACTATGTGTCACTACTCTTCAGGTCACCATGTGTCACTCACACTTCACTCTTCAGGTCACTATGTGTCACTACTCTTCAGGTCACCATGTGTCACTCACCAGGTCATTATGTGTCACTCACACTTCGCTCTTCAGGTCACTATGTGTCACTACTCTTCAGGTCACTATGTGTCACTACTCTTCAGGTCACCATGTGTCACTACTCTTCAGGTCACTATGTGTCACTACTCTTCAGGTCACCATGTGTCACTCACCAGGTCATTATGTGTCACTCACACTTCGCTCTTCAGGTCACCATGTGTCACACTTTACTGTTCAGGTCACCATGTGTCACACCTCATTCTTCAGGTGAGAATGAGAGTTGAAGAATTAGTCACTTGAGTAACATTCTGGAATCTTAGCAAACGTTTCACCAGTCAGTGACTTCTTCAGTCAACACAGGAAAGAACTGTGCAATATGATGAAGAGTTTGAGGTAATCAGTCCCTCAGCCTGGTCAGTCCCTCAGCCTGGTCAGTCCCACAGCCTGGTCAGTCCCTCAGCCTGGTCAGTCCCTCAGCCTGGTCAGTCCCTCAGCCTGGTCAGTCCCACAGCCTGGTCAGTCCCTCAGCCTGGTCAGTCCCTCAGTTTGGTCAGTCCCACAGCCTGGTCAGTCCCACAGCCTGGTCAGTCCCTCAGCCTGGTCAGTCCCTCAGCCTAGTCAGTCCCTCAGCCTGGTCAGTCGTTCAGCCTGGTCAGTCCCTCAGCCTGGACAGTCCCTCAGCCTGGTCAGTCCCCCAGCCTGGTCAGTCCCCCAGCCTGGTCAGTCCCCCAGCCTGGTCAGTCCCTCAGCCTGGACAGTCCCTCAGCCTGGTCAGTCCCTCAGCCTGGTCAGTCCCACAGCCCGGACAGTCCCTCAGCCTGGTCAGTCCCTCAGCCTGGACAGTCCCTCAGCTTGGACAGTCCCTCAGCCTGGACAGTCCCTCAGCCTGGACAGTCCCTCAGCCTGGACAGTCCCTCAGCCTGGTCAGTCCCTCAGCCTGGTCAGTCCCACAGCCTGGACAGTCCCTCAGCCTGGACAGTCCCTCAGCCTGGTCAGTCCCTCAGCCTGGACAGTTCCTCAGCCTGGACAGTCCCTCAGCCTGGACAGTCCCACAGCCTGGACAGTCCCTCAGCCTGGTCAGTCCCTCAGCCTGGACAGTCCCTCAGCCTGGTCAGTCCCTCAGCCTGGTCAGTCCCTCAGCCTGGACAGTCCCTCAGCCTGGACAGTCCCTCAGCCTGGACAGTCCCACAGCCTGGACAGTCCCTCTGCCTGGACAGTCCTTCAGCCTGGACAGTCCCACAGCCTGGACAGTCCCACAGCCTGGACAGTCCCCAGCCTGGACAGTCCCACAGCCTGGACAGTCCACAGCCTGGACAGTCCCACAGCCTGGACAGTCCCACAGCCTGGACAGTCCCACAGCCTGGACAGTCCCACAGCCTGGACAGTCCCACAGCCTGGTCAGTCCCACAGCCTAGACAGTCCCACAGCCTGGACAGTCCCACAGCCTGGACAGTCCCTCAGCCTGGACAGTCCCACAGCCTGGACAGTCCCACAGCCTGGACAGTCCCACAGCCTGGACAGTCCCACAGCCTGGACAGTCCCACAGCCTGGACAGTCCCACAGCCTGGACAGTCCCAAAGCCTGGACAGTCCCACAGCCTGGTCAGTCCCACAGCCTGGACAGTCCCACAGCCTGGACAGTCCCACAACCTGGACAGTCCCACAGCCTGGACAGTCCCACAGCCTGGTCAGTCCCACAGCCTAGACAGTCCCACAGCCTGGACAGTCCCACAGCCTGGACAGTCCCTCAGCCTGGACAGTCCCACAGCCTGGACAGTCCCACAGCCTGGACAGTCCCACAACCTGGACAGTCCCACAGCCTGGACAGTCCACAGCCTGGTCAGTCCCACAGCCTAGACAGTCCCACAGCCTGGACAGTCCCACAGCCTGGACAGTCCCTCAGCCTGGACAGTCCCACAGCCTGGACAGTCCCACAGCCTGGACAGTCCCACAGCCTGGACAGTCCCACAGCCTGGACAGTCCCACAGCCTGGACAGTCCCACAGCCTGGACAGTCCCTCAGCCTGGTCAGTCCCACAGCCTGGACAGTCCCACAGCCTGGACAGTCCCACAGCCTGGACAGTCCCACAGCCTGGACAGTCCCTCAGCCTGGACAGTCCCACAGCCTGGACAGTCCCACAGCCTGGACATAACGTGCTGTCTCGGTCATCAGCTTCTCTGCTTTATAATCCTCTTATACAATAGTGTACTTAGACGTGAGTGTCATGTCACAACTGCATCTCTGTGAAGTGTTATGAGGTGAGTGTCAGCAGACACTGATTATCACTGAGCCAGGAGCTGTGCCTCAACCCCTGCAGCCACTTATAGGTGAATACAACCGTCACTCAACCTGGTCTGGCGTAGAGGCGTTGATAAATTATTTACTGACAGAACAGTGAGAGACAGTGATAGTGAGAAACAGTGAGAGACAGTGATAGTGAGAAACAGTGAGAGACAGTGATAGTGAGAAACAGTGATAGACAGTGATAGTGAGAAACAGTGAGAGACAGTGATAGTGAGAAACAGTGATAGACAGTGATAGTGAGAAACAGTGATAGACAGTGATAGTGAGAAACAGTGAGAGACAGTGATAGTGAGAAACAGTGAGAGACAGTGAGAAACAGTGAGAGACAGTGAGAAACAGTAAGAGACAGTGAGAAACAGTGAGAGACAGTGAGAAACAGTGATAGACAGTGATAGTGAGAAACAGTGAGAGACAGTGATAGTGAGAAACAGTGAGAGACAGTGATAGTGAGAAACAGTGAGAGACAGTGATAGTGAGAAACAGTGAGAGACAGTGAGAAACAGTGAGAGACAGTGAGAAACAGTGAGAGACAGTGAGAAACAGTGAGAGACAGTGAAAGACAGTAGGAAACAGTGAGAGACAGTGAGAAACAGTGAGAGACAATGAGAGACAATGAGACTGTGAGAAACAGTGAGAGACATTGAGAAACATTGAGAGACAGTGAGAAACAGTGATAAAGAGTGAATAACAGTGATAAACAAGGGTGCATAATGACATTTCAAGGGTGTACTACTATCATTATCCTTTGAGTAAACAATCACCATTACGAACCTTGACATGAGTCAGGGTCGTGGGAGTGACCTTGACATGAGTGAGGGTTGTGGAAGTGACCTTGTCATGAGTGAGGGTTGTGGAAGTGACCTTGTCATGAGTGAGGGTCGTGGGAGTGACCTTTTCATGAGTGAGGGTTGTGGAAGTGACCTTGTCATGAGTGAGGGTCGTGGGAGTGACCTTGTCATGAGTGAGGGTTGTGGGAAAGACCTTGTCATGAGTCAGGGTCGTGGGAGTGACCTTGACATGAGTGAGGGTTGTGGAAGTGACCTTGTCATGAGTGAGGGTTGTGGAAGTGACCTTGTCATGAGTGAGGGTCGTGGGAGTGACCTTGTTATGAGTGAGGGTTGTGGGAGTGACCTTGTCATGAGTAAGGTCACTCATACCTTCCTGCTGCCTCTACCTTTGCTTCCATTTTAGCATCTCAACCTCCACTGCCTCTCAATTATCCTTTCCTCTCTGTTTCCCTCTCCTCATCTTTATTCATACTCTCCTCGTCTTTATTCATACTCTCCTCGTCTTTATTCATACTCTCCTCGTCTTTATTCATACTCTCCTCGTCTTTATTCATATTCTCCACGTCTTTATTCATACTCTCCTCGTCTTTATTCATACTCTCCTCGTCTTTATTCATACTCTCCTCGTCTTTATTCATACTCTCTTCGTCTTTATTCATACTCTCTTCGTCTTTATTCATACTCTCCTCGTCTTTATTCATACTCTCTTCGTCTTTATTCATACTCTCTTCGTCTTTATTCATACTCTCTTCGTCTTTATTCATACTCTCCGTCTTTATTCATACTCTCCTCGTCTTTATTCATACTTCCTCGTCTTTATTCATACTCTTCGTCTTTATTCATACTCTCGCGTCTTTATTCATACTCTCTTCGTCTTTATTCATACTCTCCTCGTCTTTATTCATACTCTCTTCGTCTTTATTCATACTCTCCTCGTCTTTTTTCCCTACTCTCCTCGTCTTTATTCATACTCTCTTCGTCTTTATTCATACTCTCTTCGTCTTTATTCATACTTCCGCGTCTTTATTCACTCTCCTCGTCTTTATTCATACTCTCCTCGTCTTTATTCATATTCTCCACGTCTTTATTCATACTCTCCTCGTCTTTATTCATACTCTCCTCGTCTTTATTCATACTCTCTTCGTCTTTATTCATACTCTCCTCGTCTTTATTCATACTCTCCTCGTCTTTATTCATACTCTCTTCGTCTTTATTCATACTCTCCTCGTCTTTATTCATACTCTCCTCGTCTTTATTCATACTCTCTTCGTCTTTATTCATACTCTCCTCGTCTTTATTCATACTCTCCTCGTCTTTATTCATACTCTCTTAGTCTTTATTCATACTCTCTTCGTCTTTATTCATACTCTCCTCGTCTTTATTCATACTCTCTTCGTCTTTATTCATAATCTCTTCGTCTTTATTCATACTCTCCTCGTCTTTATTCATACTCTCCTCGTCTTTATTCATATTTCCCCTCGTCTTTATTCATATCTCTTCGTCTTTATTCATCTCTTCGTCTTTATTCATACTCTCTCGTCTTTATTCATACTCTCTTCTTCTTTATTCATACTCTCCTCGTCTTTATTCATACTCTCCTCGTCTTTATTCATACTCTCTTCGTCTTTATTCATACTCTCTCGTCTTTATTCATACTCTCCTCGTCTTTATTCATACTCTCCTCGTATTTATTCATATCTCTTCCTCTTTATTCATACTCTCCTCGTCTTTATTCATACTCTCCTCGTCTTTATTCATACTTCCTCGTCTTTATTCTATCTCCTCGTCTTTATTCATACTCTCCTCGTCTTTATTCATACTCTCCTCGTCTTTATTCATACTCTCCGCGTCTTTATTCATACTCTCTCGTCTTTATTCATACTTCCTCGTCTTTATTCATACTCTCCTCGTCTTTATTCATACTCTCTTCGTCTTTATTCATACTCTCTTCGTCTTTATTCATACTCTCCTCGTCTTTATTCATACTCTCCTCGTCTTATTCATACTTCTCGTCTTTATTCATTACTCTCTGTCTTTATTCATACTCTCTCGTCTTTATTCATACTCTCTTCGTCTTTATCATAGTTTCTCTTCGTCTTTATTCATATCTCTTCGTCTTTATTCATATCTCTCGTCTTATTCATACTGTCCTCGTCTTATTCATACTTCTGTCTTTATTCATACTCTCCTTTCGTCTTATTCAGACTCTCTCGTCTTTTATTCATACTCTTCGTCTTATTCATACTTCTGTCTTTATTCATATCTCCTCGTCTTTATTCATGCTCTCCTGTCTTTATTCATACTCTCTTCGTCTTTATTCTACTCTCCTCGTCTTTATTCATACTCTCCTCGTCTTTATTCATACTCTCTTCGTCTTTATTCATACTCTGTTCGTCTTTATTCATATTCTCTTCGTCTTTATTCATACTTTCTTCGTCTTTATTCATACTCTCCTCGTCTTTATTCATACTATCCTCGTCTTTATTCATACTCTCCTCGTCTTTATTCATACTCTCTTCGTCTTTATTCATACTCTCCTCGTCTTTATTCATACTCTCCTCGTCTTTATTCATACTCTCTTCGTCTTTATTCATACTCTCTCGTCTTTATTCATACTCTCTCGTCTTTATTCATACTCTCTTCGTCTTTATTCATACTCTCCTCGTCTTTATTCATACTCTCCTCGTCTTTATTCATACTCTCTCTCTTTATTCATACTCTCTTCTCTTTATTCATACTCTCCTCGTCTTTATTCATACTCTCTCGTCTTTATTCATACTCTCTTCGTCTTTATTCATACTCTCTTCGTCTTTATTCATACTCTCCTCGTCTTTATTCATACTCTCCTCGTCTTTATTCATACTCTCCTCGTCTTTATTCATACTCTCTCTCTTTATTCATACTCTCCTCGTCTTTATTCATACTTTCCTCGTCTTTATTCATACTCTCCTCGTCTTTATTCATACTCTCTTCGTCTTTATTCATACTCTCCTCGTCTTTATTCATACTCTCCTCGTCTTTATTCATACTCTCCTCGTCTTTATTCATACTCTCTTCGTCTTTATTCATACTCTCTCCTCTTTATTCATACTCTCCTCGTCTTTATTCATACTCTCTCGTCTTTATTCATACTCTCTCTCTTTATTCTACTCTCCTCTCTTTATTCATACTCTCCTCGTCTTTATTCATACTCTCCTCGTCTTTATTCATACTCTCTTTCGTCTTTATTCATACTCTCTTCCTCTTTATTCATACTCTCCTCGTCTTTATTCATACTTCCTCGTCTTTATTCATACTCTCCTCGTCTTTATTCATACTCTCCTCGTCTTTATTCATACTCTCCTCGTCTTTATTCATACTCTCTCGTCTTTATTCATACTCTCTTCGTCTTTATTCATACTCTCCTTCTCTTATTCATACTCCTTCGCTATCATACTCTCGTCTTTATTCATACTCTCCTCGTCTTTATTCTATGATTCTAATCCTTCGTCTTTATTCATACTCTCCTCGTCTTTATTCATACTCTCTCGTCTTTATTCATACTCTCCTTGTCTTTATTCATACTCTCTTCGTCTTTATTCATACTCTTCGTCTTTATTCATACTTCTCGTCTTTATTCATACTTCTCTCTTTATTCATACTCTCGTCTTTGATTATTCTCCTTCGTCTTTATTCATACTCTCTTCGTCTTTATTCATATCTCCTCGTCTTTATTCATACTCTCCTCTCTTTATTCATACTCTCGTCTTTATTCATACTCTCCTCTCTTTATTCATACTCTCCTCGTCTTTATTCATACTCTCCTCGTCTTTATTCATACTCTCCTCGTCTTTATTCATACTCTCCTCGTCTTTATTCATACTCTCCTCGTCTTTATTCATACTCTCCTCGTCTTTATTCATACTCTCCTCGTCTTTATTCATACTCTCCTCGTCTTTATTCATACTCTCCTCGTCTTTATTCATACTCTCCTCGTCTTTATTCATACTCTCTTCGTCTTTATTCATACTCTCTCGTCTTTATTCATACTCTCCTCGTCTTTATTCATACTCTCTCGTCTTTATTCATACTCTCTCGTCTTTATTCATACTCTCTTCGTCTTTATTCATACTCTCCTCGTCTTTATTCATACTCTCCTCGTCTTTATTCATACTCTCTTCGTCTTTATTCATACTCTCCTCGTCTTTATTCATACTCTCCGCGTCTTTATTCATACTCTCTTCCTCTTTATTCATACTCTCCTCGTCTTTATTCATACTCTCCTCGTCTTTATTCATACTCTCTTCCTCTTTATTCATACTCTCTTCCTCTTTATTCATACTCTCCTCGTCTTTATTCATACTCTCCTCGTCTTTATTCATACTCTCTTCGTCTTTATTCATACTCTCTTCCTCTTTATTCATACTCTCCTCGTCTTTATTCATACTCTCCTCGTCTTTATTCATACTCTCCTCGTCTTTATTCATACTCTCTTCCTCTTTATTCATACTCTCCTCGTCTTTATTCATACTTTCCTCGTCTTTATTCATACTCTCCTCGTCTTTATTCATACTCTCTTCGTCTTTATTCATACTCTCCTCGTCTTTATTCATACTCTCCTCGTCTTTATTCATACTCTCCTCGTCTTTATTCATACTCTCTTCGTCTTTATTCATACTCTCTTCCTCTTTATTCATACTCTCCTCGTCTTTATTCATACTCTCCTCTTCTTTATTCATACTCTCTTCCTCTTTATTCCTACTCTCCTCTTCTTTATTCATACTCTCCTCGTCTTTATTCATACTCTCCTCGTCTTTATTCATACTCTTTTCGTCTTTATTCATACTCTCTTCCTCTTTATTCATACTCTCCTCGTCTTTATTCATACTCTCCTCGTCTTTATTCATACTCTCCTCGTCTTTATTCATACTCTCCTCGTCTTTATTCATACTCTCCTCGTCTTTATTCATACTCTCTTCGTCTTTATTCATACTCTCTTCGTCTTTATTCATACTCTCCTCTTCTTTATTCATACTCTCCTCGTCTTTATTCATACTCTCCTCGTCTTTATTCATACTCTCCTCGACTTTATTCATACTCTCCTCGTCTTTATTCATACTCTCTTCGTCTTTATTCATACTCTCTTCGTCTTTATTCATACTCTCTTCGTCTTTATTCATACTCTCTTCGTCTTTATTCATACTCTCTTCCTCTTTATTCATACTCTCTTCGTCTTTATTCATACTCTCCTCGTCTTTATTCATACTCTCCTCGTCTTTATTCATACTCTCCTCGTCTTTATTCATACTCTCTTCGTCTTTATTCATACTCTCTTCCTCTTTATTCATACTTTCCTCGTCTTTATTCATACTCTCCTCTTCTTTATTCATACTCTCTTCCTCTTTATTCATACTCTCCTCGTCTTTATTCATACTCTCTTCCTCTTTATTCATACTCTCTTCCTCTTTATTCATACTCTCTTCCTCTTTATTCATACTCTCTTCGTCTTTATTCATACTCTCTTCCTCTTTATTCATACTCTCTTCCTCTTTATTCATACTCTCTTCGTCTTTATTCATACTCTCCTCGTCTTTATTCATACTCTCTTCGTCTTTATTCATACTCTCCTCGTCTTTATTCATACTCTCCTCGTCTTTATTCATACTCTCTTCGTCTTTATTCATACTCTCCTCGTCTTTATTCATACTCTCCTCGTCTTTATTCATACTCTCCTCGTCTTTATTCATACTCTCCTCGTCTTTATTCATACTCTCCTCGTCTTTATTCATACTCTCCTCGTCTTTATTCATACTCTCCTCGTCTTTATTCATACTCTCCTCGTCTTTATTCATACTCTCCTCGTCTTTATTCATACTCTCCTCGTCTTTATTCATTCTCTCTCGTCTTTATTCATACTCTCCTCGTCTTTATTCATACTCTCCTCGTCTTTATTCATACTCTCCTCGTCTTTATTCATACTCTCCTCGTCTTTATTCATACTCTCCTCGTCTTTATTCATACTCTCCTCGTCTTTATTCATACTCTCCTCGTCTTTATTCATACTCTCCTCTAGTTTTGCTCCCTCAGTAAACAGTAACAGCCTCCTTCCTCCTAGTAAGCTAGTAACTATTAACTAAGAATAGCCGCTGAGAGATACTAGAAAGGTTTCTAGGGGACTGGAGAACATTATAATGGTTTATCAGGTGCTAGAAGCAGTTCAACCTGGGTTTAAACTATAGTTGGATGGAATAAGTACGTTTATACGGGTATACACAAATACATAATCATACATAGCAGGATATGTATAGAGAACCATCCAGGAGAACCAAAAAAAGTTAAAGAAAGTGACTTGTTTTCCCAGGGGTTCTGAAGACGTGACACCATACTTCCTTGTAACTCTTATATGAATGTTATTCAGTACCGACAAGTTAAAAAGTTAGACACATGTGCAATATCTTGGTATCTTTATTTGTAGACATTACAAGAAAAAAGATACCCAGATGTTGTACGTGTCTAATTCTTCACCTCAGAGACCACACACTCGGTACACATAGTATGTGTTATCTTTGTTGTCTGATCCAGGTTGATGTGTGTTAGGTCTGTGTGCTATCACCAGGTTGTTGTGTGTTAGGTCTGTGTGCTATCACCAGGCTGTTGTGTGTTAGGTCTGTGTGCTATCACCAGGCTGTTGTGTGTTAGGTCTGTGTGCTATCACCAGGTTGTTGTGTGTTAGGTCTGTGTGCTATCACCTGGTTGTTGTGTGTTAGGTCTGTGTGCTATCACCAGGTTGTTGTGTGTTAGGTCTGTGTGCTATCACCTGGTTGTTGTGTGTTAGGTCTGTGTGCTATCACCAGGCTGTTCTGTGTTAGGTCTGTGTGCTATCACCAGGCTGTTGTGTGTTAGGTCTGTGTGCTATCACCAGGCTGTTGTGTGTTAGGTCTGTGTGCTATCACCAGGCTGTTGTGTGTTAGGTCTGTGTGCTATCACCTGGTTGTTGTGTGTTAGGTCTGTGTGCTATCACCAGGTTGTTGTGTGTTAGGTCTGTGTGCTATCACCGGTGTATCTGTGTGTAGTGTTGTGAGGTCTGTGTGCTATCACCAGGCTGTTGTGTGTTAGGTCTGTGTGCTATCACCTGGTTGTTGTGTGTTAGGTCTGTGTGCTATCACCTGGTTGTTGTGTGTTAGGTCTGTGTGCTATCACCTGGTTGTTGTGTGTTAGGTCTGTGTGCTATCACAAGGCTGTTCTGTGTTAGGTCTGTGTGCTATCACCAGGCTGTTGTGTGTTAGGTCTGTGTGCTATCACCAGGCTGTTGTGTGTTAGGTCTGTGTGCTATCACCTGGTTGTTGTGTGTTAGGTCTGTGTGCTATCACCTGGTTGTTGTGTGTTAGGTCTGTGTGCTATCACCTGGTTGTTGTGTGTTAGGTCTGTGTGCTATCACCAGGCTGTTGTGTGTTAGGTCTGTGTGCTATCACCAGGCTGTTGGGTGTTAGGTCTGTGTACTATCACTTGGTTGTTGTGTGTTAGGTCTGTGTGCTATCACCAGGTTGTTGTGTGTTAGGTCTGTGTGCTATCACCAGGTTGTTGCGTGTTAGGTCTGTGTGCTATCACCTGGTTGTTGTGTGTTAGGTCTGTGTGCTATCACCAGGTTGTTGTGTGTTAGGTCTGTGTGCTATCACCAGGCTGTTGTGTGTTAGGTCTGTGTGCTATCACCTGGTTGTTGTGTGTTAGGTCTGTGTGCTATCACCAGGTTGTTGTGTGTTAGGTCTGTGTGCTATCACCAGGTTGTTGTGTGTTAGGTCTGTGTGCTATCACCAGGTTGTTGTGTGTTAGGTCTGTGTGCTATCACCGGCTGTTGTGTTAGGTTGTGCTTCCCGTTGTGTAGGTCTTGCATTGTTGTGGTCTGTGCTATCACGGTGTTGTAGGTCTGTGCTATCCTGTTTGTGTGTTAGGTCTGTGTGCTATACCAGGTGTTGTGTGTTAGGTCTGTGTCTATCGGTTGTGTGTTAGGTCTGTGTGCTATACCGGTGTTGTGTTAGGTCTGGTGCTATCACCGGTTGTTGTGTGTTAGGTCTGTGTGCTATCACCAGGCTGTTGTGTGTTAGGTCTGTGTGCTATCACCGGTGTTGTGTGTTAGGTCTGTGTGCTATCACCTGGTTGTTGTGTGTTAGGTCTGTGTGCTATCACCTGGTTGTTGTGTGTTAGGTCTGTGTGCTATCACCTGGTTGTTGTGTGTTAGGTCTGTGTGCTATCACCTGGTTGTTGTGTGTTAGGTCTGTGTGCTATCACCGGTTGTTGTGTGTTAGGTCTGTGTGCTATCACCGGTGTGTGTGTTAGGTCTGTGTGCTATCCCCGGTGTTGTGTGTTAGGTCTGTGTGCTATCACCTGGTTGTGTGTGTGTTAGGTCTGTGTGCTATCACCTGGTTGTTGTGTGTTAGGTCTGTGTGCTATCACCGGTTGTTGTGTTAGGTCTGTGTGCTATCACCGGTGTTGTGTGTTAGGTCTGTGTGCTATCACCTGGTTGTGTGTGTTAGGTCTGTGTGCTATCACCTGGTTGTTGTGTGTTAGGTCTGTGTGTATCACCTGGTTGTTGTGTTAGGTCTGTGTGTATCACGGTTGTTTGTGTTAGGTCTGTGTGTTCACCGGCTGTTGTGTGTTAGGTCTGTGTCTATCACCGGCTGTTGTGTGTTAGGTCTGTGTGCTATCACCGGTGTTGTGTGTTAGGTCTGTGTGCTATCACCAGGTTGTTGTGTGTTAGGTTGTGTGCTATCACCTGGTTGTGTGTGTTAGGTCTGTGTGCTATCACCAGGTTGTTGTGTGTTAGGTCTGTGTGCTATCACCAGGTGTTGTGTGTTAGGTCTGTGTTTGTGTTGCATCCAGGTTTTGTGTGTTAGGTCTGTGTGCTATCACCGGTTGTGTGTGTTAGGTCTGTGTGCTATCACCTGGTTGTTGTGTGTTAGGTCTGTGTGCTATCACCTGGTTGATGTGTGTTAGGTCTGTGTGCTATCACCTGGTTGTTGTGTGTTAGGTCTGTGTGCTATCACCTGGTTGATGTGTGTTAGGTCTGTGTGCTATCACCTGGTTGTTGTGTGTTAGGTCTGTGTGCTATCACCGGTGTTGTGTGTTAGGTCTGTGTGCTATCACCGGTGTTGTGTGTTAGGTCTGTGTGCTATCACCGGTTGTGGTGTTAGGTCTGTGTGCTATCACCGGTGTTGTGTGTTAGGTCTGTGTGTATCACCGGTGTTGTGTGTTAGGTCTGTGTCTATCACCAGGTGTTGTGTGTTAGGTCTGTGTGCTATCACCTGGTTGTGTGTGTTAGGTCTGTGTGCTATCACCAGGTTGTTGTGTGTAGGTCTGTGTGCTATCACCTGGTTGTGTGTGTTAGGTCTGTGTGCTATCACCGGTGTTGTGTGTTAGGTCTGTGTGCTATCACCGGTTGTTGTGTGTAGGTCTGTGTCTATCACCGGTTGTTGTGTGTTAGGTCTGTGGCTATCACCTGGTTGATGTGTGTTAGGTCTGGTGCTATCACATGGTTGTTGTGTGTTAGGTCTGTGTGCTATCACCTGGTTGATGTGTGTTAGGTCTGTGTGCTATCACCAGGCTGTTGTGTGTTAGGTCTGTGGGCTATCACCAGGTTGTTGTGTGTTAGGTCTGTGTGCTATCACCAGGCTGTTGTGTGTTAGGTCTGTGTGCTATCACCAGGCTGTTGTGTGTTAGGTCTGTGTGCTATCACCAGGCTGTTGTGTGTTAGGTCTGTGGGCTATCACCTGGTTGATGTGTGTTAGGTCTGTGTGCTATCACATGGTTGTTGTGTGTTAGGTCTGTGTGCTATCACCTGGTTGATGTGTGTTAGGTCTGTGTGCTATCACCAGGCTGTTGTGTGTTAGGTCTGTGGGCTATCACCTAGGTTGTTGTGTGTTAGGTCTGTGTGCTATCACCAGGCTGTTGTGTGTTAGGTCTGTGGCTATCACCTGTTGAGTGTGTTAGGTCTGTGTGCTATCACCTGGTTGTTGTGTTAGGTCTGTGTGCTATCACCAGGTTGTTGTGTGTTAGGTCTGTGTGCTATCACCAGGATGTTGTGTGTTAGGTCTGTGTGCTATCACCAGGCTGTTGTGTGTTAGGTCTGTGTGCTATCACCAGGTTGTTGTGTGTTAGGTCTGTGTGCTATCACCAGGCTGTTGTGTGTTAGGTCTGTGGGCTATCACCAGGCTGTTGTGTGTTAGGTCTGTGGGCTATCACCAGGTTGTTGTGTGTTAGGTCTGTGTGCTATCACCGGGTGTTGTGTGTTAGGTCTGTGGGCTATCACCAGGCTGTTGTGTGTTAGGTCTGTGGGCTATCACCAGGTTGTTGTGTGTTAGGTCTGTGTGCTATCACCTGGTTGATGTGTGTTAGGTCTGTGTGCTATCACCTGGTTGTTGTGTGTTAGGTCTGTGTGCTATCACCAGGCTGTTGTGTGTTAGGTCTGTGTGCTATCACCTGGTTGATGTGTGTTAGGTCTGTGTGCTATCACCTGGTTGTTGTGTGTTAGGTCTGTGTGCTATCACCAGGCTCTTGGTATCTCTTCCTCCTGCTACAACGTGGAAGAATGTTGACCCCCCCCCTTCCCCTCTCTCAGATACTTTCCTCTGTACATTGGTATCAGTTAAATCATTATTGTGCTCTTTCATTCAGATATCGCATTATTTGTTTAACTTGACATTTGTTGTGGTGTTCTTTTGTCTGCCTTTCGTTCACTGGTCTCACCTTTCTACTGTATTCTCACTGACGTGTACAACTTTCAGTTAATTTTTCATCTTCTCTCTAAGCTTGTAATATAATTTAGACACCAGGTGTCGACTCTCTCTCACTTCTCTCTATTATCCTCAATCATTTCCATTTTCTTTTACTTTTCGCTTTAATTCAACTTTCATTACTTTCCCACATTCTATAACTGGCTTTATTACCGTCATGGATTGAATATCTTTTATTGGTTTTACTCTTATGGACCATACCTTACGGACCTTACTTTACGGACCTTAACTTACGGACCTTACTTTACGGACCTTACCTTACGGACCTTACTTTACGGACCTTACCTTACGGACCTTACTTTACGGACCTTACCTTACGGACCTTACTTTACGGACCTTACCTTACGGACCTTACTTTACGGACCATACCTTACGGACCTTACTTTACGGACCTTACCTTACGGACCTTACTTTCACTTAGAGCTGGTGAAGACTCAGACTTTTTATGTTAGTGAGGACCTGGTCACTTTTGTGGTCACCCCACTTGTGTGTGTTTGTCTGTAATGTTGTGGCCTAGTCCCTGGACCCATTATGTACCTCTGTAATGTTGAAGTACAGTCCCTGGATCCATTATGTACCTCTGTAATGTTGAAGTACAGTCCCTGGATCCATTATGTACCTCTGTAATGTTGAAGTACAGTCCCTGGACCCATTATGTACCTCTGAAATATTGAAGTACAGTCCCTGGACCCATTATGTACCTGCAACATTAGATCAAGAAACACTGCAACATTAGATCAAGAAACACTGCAACATTAGATCAACAAAAACTGCAACATTAGATCAAGAAACACTGCAACATTAGATCAAGAAACACTGCAACATTAGATCAAGAAACACTGCAACATTAGATCAAGAAACACTGCAACATTAGATCAACAAACACTGCAACATTAGATCAAGAAACACTGCAACATTAGATCAAGAAACACTGCAACTTTATATAAAGAAACACTGCAACATTAGATCAACAAACACTGCAACATTAGATCAAGAAACACTGCAACATTATATAAAGAAACACTGCAACATTAGATCAAGAAACACTGCAACATTACATCAAGAAACACTGCAACATTAGATCAAGAAACACTGCAACATTAGATCAAGAAACACTGCAACATTAGATCAACAAACACTGCAACATTAGATCAAGAAACACTGCAACATTATATAAAGAAACACTGCAACATTAGATCAAGAAACACTGCAACATTAGATCAAGAAACACTGCAACATTAGATCAAAAACACTGCAACATTAGATCAAGAAACACTGCAACATTAGATCAAGAAACACTGCAACATTAGATCAAGAAACACTGCAACATTAGATCAAGAAACACTGCAACATTAGATCAAGAAACACTGCAACATTAGATCAAGAAACACTGCAACATTAGATCAAGAAACACTGCAACATTAGATCAACAAACACTGCAACATTAGATCAAGAAACACTGCAACATTAGATCAAGAAACACTGCAACATTAGATCAGGAAACACTGCAACATTAGATAAAAAACACTGCAACATTAGATCAAGAAACACTGCAACATTAGATCAAGAAACACTGCAACATTAGATCAAAAACACTGCAACATTAGATCAAGAAACACTGCAACATTATATCAAGAATCACTGCAACATTAGATCAAGAAACACTGCAACATTACATCAAGAAACATTGCAACATTAGATCAAGAAACACTGCAACATTAGATCAAGAAACACTGCAACATTACATCAAGAAACACTGCAACATTAGATCAAGAAACACTGCAACATTAGATCAAGAAACACTGCAACATTAGATCAAGAAACACTGCAACATTAGATAAGAAACACTGCAACATTAGATCAAGAACACTGCAACATTAGATCAAGAAACACTGCAACATTAGATCAAAAACACTGCAACATTAGATCAAGAAACACTGCAACATTAGATCAAGAAACACTGCAACATTAGATCAAGAAACACTGCAACATTAGATCAAGAAACACTGCAACATTAGATCAAAAACACTGCAACATTAGATCAAGAAACACTGCAACATTAGATCAAAAACACTGCAACATTAGATCAAGAAACACTGCAACATTAGATCAAAAACACTGCAACATTAGATCAAGAAACACTGCAACATTAGATCAAAAACACTGCAACATTAGATCAAGAAACACTGCAACATTAGATCAAGAAACACTGCAACATTAGATCAACAAACACTGCAACATTAGATCAAGAAACACTGCAACATTAGATCAAGAAACACTGCAACATTAGATCAAGAAACACTGCAACATTAGATCAAGAAACACTGCAACATTAGATCAAGAAACACTGCAACATTAGATCAAGAAACACTGCAACATTAGATAAAAAACACTGCAACATTAGATCAAGAAACACTGCAACATTAGATCAAGAAACACTGCAACATTAGATCAACAAACACTGCAACATTAGATCAGGAAACACTGGAACATTAGATCAAGAAACACTGCAACATTATATCAAGAATCACTGCAACATTAGATCAAGATACACTGGAACATTAGATCAAGAAACACTGCAACATTAGATCAAGAATCACTGCAACATTAGATCAAGAAACACTGCAACATTAGATCAAGAAACACTTCAACATTAGATCAAGAAACACTGCAACATTAGATAAAACATGAACATTAGATCAAGAAACACTGCAACATTAGATCAAAAACACTGGAACATTAGATCAAGAAACACTGCAACATTAGATCAAGAAACACTGCAACATTAGATCAAGAAACACTGCAACATTAGATCAAGAAACACTGCAACATTAGATCAAGAAACACTGCAACATTAGATCAAGAAACACTGCAACATTAGATCAACAAACACTGCAACATTAGATCAACAAACACTGCAACATTAGATCAACAAACACTGCAACATTAGATCAACAACACTGCAACATTAGATCAAGAAACACTGCAACATTGTATCAAGAAACACTGCAACATTAGATCAAGAAACACTGCAACATTAGATCAAGAAACACTGCAACATTAGATCAAGAAACACTGCAACATTAGATCAAGAAACACTGCAACATTAGATCAAGAAACACTGCAACATTAGATCAACAAACACTGCAACATTAGATCAAGAAACACTGCAACATTAGATCAAGAAACACTGCAACATTAGATCAAGAAACACTGCAACATTAGATCAAGAAACACTGCAACATTAGATCACAAAACACTGCAACATTAGATCACGAAACACTGCAACATTATATCAAGAAACACTGCAACATTAGATAAAAAACACTGCAACATTAGATCAACAAACACTGCAACATTAGATCAACAAACACTTCAACATTAGATCAACAAACACTGCAACATTAGATCAACAAACACTGCAACATTAGATCAAGAAACACTGCAACATTAGATCAACAAACACTGCAACATTAGATCAAGAAACACTGCAACATTAGATCAAGAAACACTGCAACATTAGATAAAAAACACTGCAACATTAGATCAAGAAACACTGCAACATTAGATCAACAAACACTGCAACATTAGATCAGAACATGCAACATTGTCAAAAACATGCAACATTAGATCAACAAACACTGCAACATTAGATCAACAAACACTGCAACATTAGATCAACAAACACTGCAACATTAGATCAAGAACACTGCAACATTAGATCAAAAACACTGCAACATTAGATCAAGAAACACTGCAACATTAGATCAAGAAACACTGCAACATTAGATCAAAACACTGCAACATTAGATCAAAACACTGCAACATTAGATCAAGAAACACTGCAACATTAGATAACAAACACTGCAACATTAGATCAAAACACTGCAACATTAGATCAAAAACACTGCAACATTAGATCAGAAACATCAACAAGGAGAAAACTGCAACTATTAGATCAACGAAACTGCAACATTAGATCAAAACACTGCAACATTATGATCAAGAACACTGCAACATTAGATCAACAACACTGCAACATTAGATCATAACATGCAACATTAATCAACGAACACTGCATACATGATCAACAAACCTGCAAATTAGTCAACGAAAAGTTGCAACATTAGGATTGCATACCATCAACGAGTTGATTCAGTCAAAACTGAATTGCATTACCAGTCAACAGATCCTGCAACATGTCAAGAAACATGCAACATTAATCAGGAAACTGCATTTAGATAAAAACACCAACATTAGTCAGGAAACATGCAACATTAGATCAAAACATGCATACTTAGTCAACAAGAACTGCAACATTAGATCACGGAAACTGAATTAGATAAACACTGCAACATTGATCAAAACACTGCAACTTAGATCAACAACACTGCAACATTAGATCACACACGAACACTATTCACTGCATACTGTAAGCACTCCATTACAACAACTCTACGTTAGTCACCCCATACCTATCCGTGGCATAGTCACCATACACTCATTACCAGTAACGGAGCATGTACAGCCCATACCCAGTCAACTGTGGCAGGTAGTCAGCCATACCATCCCTGGGCAGTTAGTCACCATACCATCCTGGGAGTAGTCACCATACCTCATCCTGTGGAGGTACTCACCGATACCATCCTGTCAGGTAGTCACTCCATACCCATCCTGTGGGGGTAGTCACCATTACCATCCTGTGGAGTTAGTCACCCATGACCAAATCTGTGGGCATTAGTCACCCCATACCCATCCGTGGAGTAGTCACCTCATACCCATCACATGTGGGAGGTAGTCACCATACCCATCCTGTGAGTTAGTCACCCATACCATCCTGTGGGGGTAGTCACATTACCATCATACGTGCACCATTCCTGGGGTAGTCACCCCATACCCATCCTGTGGGGGCACTAGGATCACCCCATACCCATCCTGTGGGAGGTAGTCACCCCATACCCATCCTGTGGGAGTAGTCACCCCATACCCATCCTGTGGAGTTCACATAATCTGTGGGTAGTCACCCCATACCCATCCTGTGGGACGGTAGTCACCCCATACCCATCCTGTGGAGGTAGTCACCCCATACCCATCCTGTGGGCTGTAGTCACCCATACCCATCCTGTGGGAGGTAGTCACCCCATACCCATCCTGTGGGGGTAGTCACCCCATACCCATCCTGTGGGCGGTAGTCACCCCATACCCATCCTGTGGGAGGTAGTCACCCCATACCCATCCTGTGGGGGTAGTCACCCCATACCCATCCTGTGGGGGTAGTCACCCCATACCCATCCTGTGGGAGGTAGTCACCCCATACCCATCCTGTGGGCGGTAGTCACCCCATACCCATCCTGTGGGAGGTAGTCACCCCATACCCATCCTGTGGGAGGTAGTCACCCCATACCCATCCTGTGGGAGGTAGTCACCCCATACCCATCCTGTGGGCGGTAGTCACCCCATACCCATCCTGTGGGAGGTAGTCACCCCATACCCATCCTGTGGGAGGTAGTCACCCTATAC
>WNWK01033491.1:0-21118 GCA_009830355.1 Cherax destructor | reverse complement strand
TGACGTTTTTGGATAACACTGACAGTTATTTTTGGATAATACTGTTATTTTTGGATAACATGGACAGTTATTTATGGATAACACTGACAGTTATTTTTGGATAACACTGACAGTTATTTTTTGATAACACTGACAGTTATTTTTTGATAACACTGACAGTTATTTTTGTATAACACTGACAGTTATTTTTGTATAACACTGACAGTTATTTTTGGGAAGCGAGAGAATATTTTTTTTGTCTCTCCTGCGCTCATTATTTTCGCACTGTGCTGGACCTAAACCTTTTATTAATTAGGCGCCAGAGAGGTAAAAAAAAACTAATTTTCTTTAGCAAAACTTTAATTCGAGAACTATTTCATTTTGGACGACTTCCACTTAGCTTCATTTTTATATATCATAAGTGAAAATAGTATTCATGAGGTTTCAATTTGTTATTGACTATTTCATCTACGGTAGTTGCTATACCACTGCATTGTTTAGATGCTCATAGTGTCATATAGGGGGTTAATGAGCGCTGGGATAATTGGGGAATAAGGGAGTAAAGGGAGGGAGTAGGCAGGAGAGGTGAGGTTGACAGGAGCGGAGGTAATGTGAGGTCACTGGTGACTACACCATCACCTCTCATTACCACCACACTACTCAACCTCTCTGTACTTGAAATAAAATATAAGAATAAAAAATAATAAGAATAAAACGGGGATAGTGAATATTAATATTCCACTCAAACACAGTTTATTATTAAGTCCTTGTACAATAATATATTTGGGAACAGGAGAACACTATTGGGTTTACATAAATGGGGATTGTACACATAAGCAGGGAGACAGGGAATACAATTAACTGACGAAACAGAACTTACAACATAGTTCAGAGGACAATTCACCACAGGAACTCAGTCACACACTAGTCATAGGTCCCAAGACTTACACAGCACGAGCACGGCTCCAAGCCAGTACTTTGCCCAGTGTCTCCAACAGTCTCACCCAGAGACTCTCCAGCAGCCTCCTTCTCCAAGAGCTCTGCCCACAGGCAGCAGCTCTGCCAGAATCTCGTGCCCAGAGCTCTGCACACAGGCCAGAGCTCCGCCAGAATCTCTCCCTCTAGGTTAGGTTAGGTAAGGTTCGTCAGGAAACAGGACAAGTGTTTCCTGACGCGGGTCTTAGATGATGACCTTCCGTTGGAGATTTTGGTCATCTGACCGAGGCCTTCCACTGGCTTACCGGTCCACCCCTTTAAAAATTATGGTCAATTATAACCATTTTTTTTCTCCCTCTATCTGTTTCCTTGAGCTTATATGGTCCTTCAAGCGCCCCCTTCCCTATGAGGCATACACCACGTGTTAAGACCTGACGCCAATGACGAACAAAAGACCTGAGACGTGAGCAGCGAGGCGTGACTGACAGCTATTTGCCAAAGCAAGGTGTGTGACAATTTACTGGTTAATTAGGTCTCCCTCAGAGACCTTACAAGCACAGTGACCTACATCACAACAGTTATTGTAGATTTCTTTGCCTCATAAAAAGAAGGAACCACTAGGGTAGCTCCTTATTACGATCTCAGGTAATCAAGGCCTGTTAACCTGGTCGTAATGGGACTTGGAGCTAAAATAAACACACCAGTAATCTTTGAATTGTATTTTCCTTCACCAAGTATGAACAGATGCATTTACAATATGTACACTATGTACAAGAGGTTGGAAAATAAATGTATCATGGTAATCAAGATTCGAGACAACAGCCTAAAGACACATAGACGACCGTGATCAACCAACAGTGGTATGAATCTGGCAATAGTGGGACGCGAGTGAAACCACATCTCCGCCATTGTCAGAACCACCTTATGATTGGTTGAACCAAGGTACTGATTTAACGATGGGGCTCCCTTAATCGTTAAACCCTTAGCACCCGGTTCGCTGGTTGGGGAGGCAGCCATTATGAGAGTGTGTACATACGCCGAATAAATGTAACATACTCTTTGCATGCCACACTCTTGCTAAAAGACACATTATAATCTTTATCTAATTATTTATACAAGTACATGTACAAGGTATACAGGCCTAGCTGACATCAATGACACTACTATATAGAAAACCCCTTGTTATGCAAAGTATTTCTAGCAAATTATACGACCCACACCAGTCGACTAACATCCAGGTACCTATTTTACTGCTAGGTGAACAGGGGCAGCAGGTGTCTTAAAGAAGCACGTTATAGTGTCTGTACCCGCACCGGGGATGGAACCACGGACCTCAGTGTGTGGGTCGAGTGCGCTAGCAATAGAGCAACGAGACATCAAGCAATCAGTATTAATGATTCATGCTCACTGGAAGCACATATGACTCGCAGTCTGGACGCGGGTTTAATTGCAGTGAGTTGAGACACATGGTAGCGTCTCTTTACACATGTTGCCTAGGTTGAGCTAGCTGTAAATATGTACCTGAGCGATAGATCACTGTTGTGGGTCATGTACTGTAAACGTCCTAAAAGTACTAAGGGGAAAATGGCAGAATTCTTTCATGGGTCATGGACGACCCATGAAAGGTCATCTGAATAAATACGCGGTGGAGACTACATCCTCGGTCCTCAAAACACAGTTTGATCTTTGACCAGTCAGGCTGTTGGTAATTTATATGGGGACCATTATTTATATTAGGCCTTATCAACGACGTAGAGTTGTAGCACAAGGCTGGTGCCTTCACGCATGTCAAGGCAGTCAGGGAAAAGTTTATGCTATTTGAAGCGACAGTGAAAGTTTCTAACTTGGTTCATTCCCCATGTGAAAAATTTCATGAGGAAAGTGAAGCAGAATTTCCTTTTCATTTGCAACAGAAATCATTAATAACTTGCAAAAACGATTTCAGAAACGATTTTCAGATCTTGATGGAAAAACAAATGAAATAAAGCTGTTTCAAAATTCATCTGACTGCCGTGTTGAAACACTCCCAGGTCAGTTTAAAATCAGATGACATACTGGATGAAACATGCTTGTGGATTCGTATGAGTTTTTGGTACAACGTGCCTAAGTGAACAATCAATTTAAAAGATGAAGTATGTCAAGTCCAAATATCGCACAAATTTATCTACTTTGTATTTGAAGTCCATTCTAATAATTAGCTCCTCAAGCTTGAAACTTCAGTTCAGCCATATTTTGAAATTAAAACAACCAGTTCCATCATTCCTATTAATCTTGTCCTCTTTAAGGGGGGCTCCTTGACGAGGTAAAGAGGCTATTGGTCTGAGGAATTGGACCTCTTAGTCTTCTTCCTCAGACCGAACCTAATTACCCCCAATCCCCCCTCCCCTTCCCCATCCTCCCTTTTCCCTTTCCTCCTCCTCCTCATCCCTTCCCTATTCCCTTCCCATTTTTACCCTGTGAGCTACTCTCCACAGGCATTCTGGTTCCTAGGTAGGGGGAAGGGTACCGTGGTCCATCCCATTCCATTGAGGTTCATGGCGGTGGTGCAGTTTGCCGTGGAATCTGGATCGCCTGGGGATGTCCCGATCCCTCTCCGGTCTCCAGGGGGTGGCTTTGGGTATCTTTCAGGCGACTGGTGTAACTCTGGAGGCCACCTTTCGGATTCCGGGGGTGGTGGTCGAAGGAGGTATGCTTTGTGGCGGGTATCCGGCCGCCCTCTCTTTTGTCTGTCGAGATGGCTCGGTGGATGTGAGGTTGCTATCCCGGATTGCTGGTTTACTTGCATGAAGGGTAGGGTATGGCACGGGTTCCATGCTGCATCTGCACTACTTGTGGTGTTGAGGTCCTCTTGGGCGCGGAGGGGGATATACGCCCCTTTCAGTCCTCCTAGGAGCTATTCCTCCACGTTCCCCCCTTTTTTATTCTTTTTTATTTTTATTTTGTTTTCTTCTTTCTTTTTTTTCTTAAAAACAAAAGGAAAGAAGTAACCTAACCATGGCCGACCCAATCCATGAACCTACTACCCCCGGACCCCTTCCTGATACCGCACCCAGTTCTGACCCTACCTCGTTAATGGACAACTCTTCGGACACCTCCAATACCCCTGTACCTCTTGCTGGTGCCAGTTCGTCACCTGCTTTAGGTACCGGGGTTCCGACCGGCCCTTTTGAAACGTCTGACCTTCGCTCTTCTCTGACCTTGATTCCAGCTTCTCTCTCTATGGTGCGGAAATTTTCGGATTGCTCGCCCGTCCCTCGGACCGCCTCCGGTCCAACATCAAAACGACCAAGACCCTTACATTACGATTCGACTCTTCATTCTCATTCATCTCAGAAACGACCTGCTCGTCACACACTTCCCTTAAACACTTTGTTTCACACTACTCAATGGAAAAAGTTTTTTACTCTAAGACAGACTTCTCCTACTTCTTATCTTTCCGATCATAGTATTGGTAAGGCTCCTACGCCATGTAAGTAAAGATATCTCATTTCACGCTCTCAAGAGCGGCACTTGCATCATCACAGTCCAGAATGCTGGCCAAGCTCGCGATCTTTCTCTCCTTACGACCATAGATACTATTCCTATCACTATTGACAAACATCATTCTCTCAATTCTTGTAGTGGTACTGTCATTTTACCACACACCATTGTCCAATGGAATTTCCAGACATGTGGTGGTGACATTTTGGAGCAGCTTGAGCTCCAAGAACTCCCTATCCTCAAAGTTGACACTTTTGTCCTCCCTGCCAATAAGCGAAGACGTTATCCTTGCAATATAGCTCGTTTAACATTTGACTGCCGTGAACTTCCGCCTTCTGTCTACATTGCAGGTCACCGTTTACAGGTTCGAAAGTTGACCCCTACACCACAACAGTGTAGAAACTGCTGGCGTTTTGGTCATCCAGTGAAATATTGCAGGTCCATGGCCGAATCCCCAGTCTGTGGTGACGACGACCATGCCAGTCCTTCTTGTACTCTACCTCCCTCTTGCCTTAACTGTCATGAGGTGCATCCATCGTACTCTCGCCGTTGTCAGGTTTACCAAAATGAGCGGGAAATCCGTTGTCTCAAAGAGGCGTCTCTCATCTACGCCTTCAAGGGAGACTTCCCCGTATTTCCTATTCTCGCATTGCTAAACGTCCCCCCACTTCTGGGGTCCCAACTTCCGCGGCTTCCTCTGTGGTCACTCCATCCTCAGTCACCCCTGTCTCGAATCCTTTTGCTGTTCTTGGCTCCGAAATCCCTACCTCGGCATCCCGTAATGTCCACACCCCTTTTTCTACTCACTTGCACAGTTCTGTGTCTACACACCCTCGTCCACCACCCAATCCTCACCGCTCCCCTTCTTCTCATAAGTCCGGCAAAAAATTCCCATTGCCGGGTTCTTCACCTCCGACTAGTTCTGTAACGTGTGTGGAGGTTCATCCTCCTCCTCGTTCAATATCATCCCCTGTCCCCTCGCAAGTTCCTTGACTGCTCCTCCCCAGGTCGCTTCCACTCCTGTTTCCTCTTGCATCTCCTCGCCCTCTACTATAGTACAGTCTCTAGTCTCCCCGATGGTTGCTCACTCTCCTCCTTTCATTTCTAATGTAGTCCCACATTCTGCATCTTTGTCTTCCGAAACACTGGAAGCTATCGCTGAATTTATTACAGAGACTGAACCATTGATGGACACTGCTCCACCTCCGGTTCCTCCTCCTCTCTCTTCTCCGTCTACACCCCTCCTTCCTTCACAGCGTCCCACTCCTTCTTTTATTACAGGTCTTCCGCTGCCTCCACACGTGGACTTTTCTAATCCTAGTCCATAGATACCTCTAACTTTGACTTGTATCTTTCTCTTCGTAAGTCATGCTTATTTGCAGTGGAATATCCGAGGCCTCAGGGGTAACCGGGGTGAGCTTCAGGTGTTGCTCTCCCAGTTTTTCCCTGTTGGGGTCTGTTTGCAAAAACCCAAATTACAATCCACTGTCATCCATCCCTTTTCGGGCTATGATTTGTTATATTCATCGGATCCTTTTTCTGATGGAACCTTTAACGAAAGTGCTCTTCTTATACGTACTGGTATTCCATACCTTCAGCTTTATGTTCATTCTTCTCTACATTGCACTGCAGCCCGTATCCACTTGAATAAGTGGTATACACTCTGTTCTTTATATCTCTCCCTCTATCGGGCTCTGTCTATCCCAGATGTTGATTTTCTGGTTTCTTCCTTACCACCACCCCTTCTGTTACTTGGCGATTTTAACGCACACCATTTTCTTTGGGGAAGGGGGGTCGCACTGTGACTCCCGTGGCGTTCAGTTGGAAGCATATCTTGCTTCTCTCCCCCTCCATGTTTTAAATACGGGTACTCCCACCCATTTTGATCCTCGAACTCATTCTTTTTCTTGCATCGATCTCTCCATCTGCTCTTCCTCAACTGTCCTTGACTTCACCTGGTCTGTCCTCCCGGACTTACATGACAGCGATCATTTTCCAATCGTCATCATGTCCCCTTCGTATTCTCCACCTTCTCATAACCCACGCTGGCAATTTGACCGGCGAAATGGGACCTTTACACACATTGTACTGCCTTTCATGAGGTTCCTTCCTCGTCCTCCATTGATGAGATTTTACATCTCTTCTCGTCCTCCGGCTTACTCGCAGCTTCACATTCTATCCCCCAAACCTCGGGCGAGCATTCTCAGAAGTGTGTGCCTTGGTGGTCTCCTGCTTGTGCTCGGGCAGTACGTTTGAAACGCGCTGCATGGGACAGGTACCAGTATAACAGAACCACAGAGAGACTCCTTGATTTTAAGCAGAAGAGAGCAATGGCTCGACATGTCATCCGCAACGCTAAACGCACTTGCTGGCGGGATTACGTTTCCACCGTCTGGAAGAAAGTGCGGAAATTGAGTGGTAAATTCTCCCCCGACCCGGCTCCTGTTCTTCGGGTTGCCAGTGTCGATATAGCACACCCTCTTACCGTTGCCACTGAAATTGGTAATAATCTGGTCCGAATTTTTCAGGGGCTCCATCTATGCCCCTCGTTCCTTTCTTCTGTCTGCCAGTGAGTTAAAGCCTTTAGATGTTTCTTCTTTCAGAGAAGAATCTTATAATGTGTCTTTTACCCTTCAAGAACTGGAGGCAACACTCCCCGCTTGCTGATCATCGGCAGCTGTGCCAGACGGCATACATATTCGTATGCTGCAGCATTTACATCAGTCTGCTCTTGCTGTCCTCTTACGACTCTTTAATCTTATATGGTCGCAAGGAGTTATTCCCCAGCTGTGGAAGTCTGCTATTGTTCTCCCTTTTCGTAAACCAGGTACTACGAGACATGATACCTCCCACAACTGTCCCATCGCTCTTACCAGTGCAGTTTGCAAGGTGATGGAACGTCTAGTTAATAGACGTTTGATGTGGTATTTAGAGATGCACAGTAGTCTCTCCACTAGTCAATATGGTTTTCGTAAGGGCCGTTCTGCCATTGACCCCTTACTGCGCTTGGATACATATATTCGTAATGCCTTTGCTAATAACCACTCAGTTATCGCCATCTTTTTTGACCTTGAGAAGGCTTATGACACAACTTGGAGGTATAATATCTTGGCCCAGGCCCACTCCTTAGGCCTCCGGGGCAATCTACCATTTTTTCTTAAGGTCTTCTTAACTGAAAGACATTTCCGTGTCCGGGTTAGTAATGAGCTTTCCCCGGAGTTTATCCAAGCTGAAGGAGTTCCCCAAGGATGTGTTCTGAACACAACACTCTTTCTCCTTGCTATAAATAATCTGGCATCTGTTCTCCCATCCAATATTTGGTCATCGCTTTATGTTGTGCGGGTGCTGACTGTCACCTCATTGCAGTTTCCCTCCAGCATGCCATCAACCGGGTTTCCGATTGGGCCACCACTCTAGTGGCAAAACTCACCAAATTACGTTTACTAGACATTCAGTGGTCTCTGATCATCCATTGTACTTATACGGCTCACGTATCCCAGAACGTGATACGGTCAGGTTTCTCGGCCTCCTGTTTGACCGTCGATTGTCCGGGAAACCTCACATTACCTCTCTGAAGGCGACTTATCATAGCCGGCTGAACCTCCTTAAAACCGTAGCACATCTTTCATGGGGGCTGATCGTAGAACTCTTCTTCGCCTACACTCAGCCCTAATTTTATCGAAACTCGATTATGGTGACCAAATATATTAGGTGGCCTCCCCTGCTACTCTTTCCAGCCTTAATCCCATACATCACCAGGGATTGCGTTTATGCCTTGGTGCATTTCGTTCATCCCGGTTGAGAGCCTTTATGTAGAAGCGAACATTCCATCCTTGTCCGATCGTCGTGATGCACATTGCCTTCGCTATTATGTTCGCTCTCATGACCTCCGTAATCCTTCCATGTATATTATTGTCACAGATGTTAGTAGACGCTCGTTATTTGTTCGTCGCCCCTGTTTACTTCGTCCCTTTTCTCTTCGTCTACATTCACTCTTGTCTTCCCTTCAGCTTCCACCTTTATATGTTCATGTGACATCTCCCTTTCCCCTACCCCCTTGGGAAGTTCCTGCTGTCCGTGTCTGTTCTATTCCTCTACCTTGCGCGAAAGCCCAACTACCTACGGCGGCTTCTCGCTCTTTATTTCTAGACCATTTCCGTTCTCATTCCCATGCCATCGCAGTATACACCGATGGTTCAAAGTCATCTGACGGCGTCGGATTCGCAGCATTATTCCCGGACAGCGTCGTGCGAGGGCATCTATTACCCTCGGCTAGCATATTTACGGCTGAATTGTATATCATTCTTGTGGCACTTATCCGTATTGCATCTATGCCTGTGTCACCATTTGTGGTCGTTTCAGACTCCCTTAGTGCTTTACAGGCTATCCGTAAAATTGATACACCTCACCCCCTAGTTCTTCGTATCCACCTTTGGTTACGCCGTATCTCTAGCAAGCATAAAGATATTGTCTTTTGTTGGGTCCCTGGTCATGTTGACGTACAGGGCAATGAACAGGCAGACACTGCTTCACGGTCAGCAGTACATGACCTTCCAGTTTCATATAGAGGTGTTCCATTCACGGACTATTTTGCGGTCATTGCTACTCACCTTCGCACCCGTTGGCAACAACGCTGGTCTGACCTGCTAAATAACAAACTTCATTCTATTAAACCGAGTATAGGTTTCTGGCCTTCTTGTCACCAATGTCGAGGTTGGGAGATAACACTCTCCCGTCTTCGCATCGGCCACACTCGTCTTACTCACGGGTATCTCATGGAGAGGCTCCCTGTCTCTCTCTGTGAACATTGTCAGGTTCCAGTGTCTGTTCGACATATCCTGTTGGACTGTCCACTCTATCAACGAGCACGCAGAATTTACCTCCGACGGCGTCTTCGCTCTACGGCCCTTTCTTTACCTTCCCTTCTTGCTGATGGACCCTCCTTTAATCCTTACTCTCTCGTTAACTTTTTGACAGAAACTGACTTACATAAGAACATAAGAACATAAGAAAGGAGGAACACTGCAGCAGGCCTGTTGGCCCATACTAGGCAGGTCCTTCACAATCCGTCCCACTAACAGAACATTTGCTCAACCCAATTTTCAATGCTACCCAAGAAATAAGCTTTGACAATTCTACCCACTCATGCGCGAGTCCCACTCAAATCCAACCCCTCTCACTCATGAATTTATCCAACCTAAATTTGAAACTACCCAAGGTCCTAGCTTCAATAACCCTACTAGGCAGACTGTTCCACTCATCAACTACCCTATTTCCAAACCAATACTTTCCTATATCCTTTCTAAATCTAAACTTATCTAACTTGAATCCATTATTGCGGGTTCTCTCTTGGAGAGATATCCTCAAGACCTTATTTATATCCCCTTTGTTAATACCCATTTTCCCTTGTATCTTCGATCATGTCTCCCCTCATTCTACGTCTTACAAGTGAATGTAATTTTAGGGTCTTCAATCTTTCTTCGTAAGGAAGATTTCTAATGCTATGTATTAATTTAGTCATTCTACGCTGAATGTTTTCTAACGAATTTATGTCCATTCTGTAATATGGAGACCAGAACTGAGCTGCGTAATCTAGGTGAGGCCTTACTAATGATGTATAAAGCTGTAATATAACCTCTGGACTTCTGTTGCTAACACTTCTTGATATAAATCCCAGTAATCTATTTGCCTTATTACGTACGCTTAGGCATTGCTGTCTTGGTTTAAGGTTGCTGCTTACCATCACCCCCAAGTCCTTCTCGCAATCTGTATGGCTAAGTTCTACGTTATTTAACTTATAAGTGCTTGGTTATGGACACTCCGAGCTTCAGAACCTTGCATTTATCTACATTGAACTGCATCTGCCACTTTTCTGACCACGAATTAAGTTTGTCTAAATCTTCCTGAAGTTCTATGACATCTATGTTTGAATAAATTATCCTACCTATCTTCGTGTCGTCGGCGAATTTGCTCATATCACTAGTAATTCCCTCGATCCATGACAGCACTTTTCCCCCAATGCCATGAGCTGCCACTTTCTTTAACAGTCTCTGGTGCGGTACTCTATCAAAAACCTTACTAAAGTCTAAATAAACAATATCGAATTCTTTATCGTGATCAACAGCCTCAAAAGCTTTACTGAAGAAGGTTAATAAATTAGATAGGCAGGAACGGCCCCTCGTGAATCCATGCTGGGTATCATTAATCAAATTATGGTTATCTAGATGGCTTACTACACAAACTCTGAAGTTTATGCCACTAGCACTTCCCTCAGTCCCTTCTACCTTAATCTCTTGCTATACTCTATCCTTGCACTATCCACTACCCTGCTACACTCCATACCCTACTAATCATCCCTCTCCCTCTTACAATCCATTCTTCCTGCATCCTACTTTACACTGCGGCGCTGTATGACCCCTGTGGTTTAGCGCTTCTTTTGATTATAATAATAATAATAATAATATTAATCTTGTGCAAATTAATCATATGTCAGGTTTTCTCATCTGATGCTCAGTAATTGATTATACTGTCAGAACATTGGCTAATGTTTGACATTTTTATTCATTATAAATCATTTCTCAGTGTAAGCTCGGTTTTGTTTCTTGGTAATTGTCGCATCTCTTTTGTTGTGATTCATATCATGCTGATTACAAAATGGCTCCAAATAAACCATATTCATTTGTTTAAATTTTAGTCATTCATATACGTATATGTATTTATAAGACTGATTTTTTTCTTTGGTCCTAGAAAATGTGTAAAATATACGATGTGGTCCTCGTAATGAAAAGTGTGAAGACCCCTGGTCTAGAATGATGTATCCTTGCAGCAAGAGAGGAAGGGGGGACGAAACCCCCAAAGTTCCGAGAGCCCCTTCAGTAAAAATAATATTACTGAATTATTAGAAAACCCGTAGCCTACTCTTCTAACCAGTTTGTCACTCCTAAGTTCTACTTATTTAAATCTTCTGAAGCCGCCCGTGGCTTGCAGTTGTCGTTCACCTATATAATATTTTTTTTTATTGACACAGGCCGTTTCCCACCAAGGCAGGGTGGCCCGACAAAGAAAAACTTTCATCATCATTCACTCCATCACTGTCTTGCCAGAAGCGTGCTTACACTACAGCTAGAAAACTGCAACATTAACACCCCTCCTTCAGAGTGCCGGCACTCTACTTCCCATCTCCAGGAATCAAGTCCGGCCTGCCGGTTTCTCTGAAACCCTTCATAAATGTTACCTTGCCTACACTCCAACAGCACGTCAAGTCCTAAAAACCATTTGTCTCCATTCGCTCCTATCTAACACCCTCACGCACGCTTGCTGGAAGTCAAAGCCCCTCGCACACAAAACCTCCTTTACCCCCTCCCTCCAACATTTTCTAGGCCGACCCCTACCCCGCCTTCCCTCCACTACAGATTTATACACTCTCGAAGTCATTCTATTTTGTTCCACCCTCTCTATATGTCCAAACCATCTCAATAACCCCTCCTCAGCTCTCTGGATAGTAGTTTTGGTAATCCCACACCTCCTACTAATCTCCAAACTACGGATTCTCTGCATTATATTCACACCACACATTGCCCTCAGAAATGACATCTCCACTGCGTCCAGCATTCTCCATGTTGCAACATTCACAACCCATATCTCACACATATACAAGAGGGTTGGTATAACTATACTCTCATACATTCCCCTCTTTGCTTTCATGGATAAAGTTCTCTGTCTGCACAAGCTCCTCAGTGTACCACTCACCTTTTACCCCTCGTTAATTCTATGATTCACCTCATCCTTCATATACCCATCTGCTGACACATCCACTCGCAAATATCTGAACACATTCACCTCTTCCATACTCTCTCCCTCCAATCTGATATCCAATCTTCCGTTATCTATTTTTTTTGTTATCCTCATCACCTTACTCTTTCCTATATTCACTTTTAATTTCCTTCTTTTACATACCCTACCAAACTCATCCACCAACCTCTGCAACTTCTCTTCAGAATCCCCCAAAAGCACAGTGTCATCAGCAAAGAGCAACTGTGACAACTCCCACTTTGTGTTAGATTCTTTATCTTTCAACCCCACACCTCTTGCCAACACCGAGCATTCACTTCTCTTACAACTCCATCTATAAATATATTGAACAACCATGGTGACATCACACATCCCTGTCTAACACCTACTTTTACTGGGAAATAATCTCCCTCTCGCCTACATACTCTAACCTGAGCCTCACTATCATCATAAAAACTTTTCACCGCTTTCAATAACCTACGTCCTATTCCATACATTTGCAACATCTGCCACATTGCCCCGCTATCCACCCTATCATATGCCTTTTCCAAACCCATAAATGTCACAAACACCTCTTTACCCTTATCTAAATATTGTTCACCTATATGTTTCACTGCAAACACTTGGTCTACACCCCCCCTTGTTCATCTGCTATCCTGCTCTCCGTCTTACTCCTAATTCTTTCAAAAATAACTCTACCATACACTTTACCAGGTATACTCAACAGACTTATTCCCTATAATTTTTACATACTCCTTTGTCCCCTTTGCCTTTATACAAAGGACTATGCATGCTCTCTGCCAATCCCTAGGTACCTAACCCTCTTCCATACATTAAATAAAAACACTAACCACTCTTAAAACTATATCCCCACCTGCCTTTAACATTTCTATCTTTATCTCATCAATCCCAGCGGCTTTACCCCATTTCATTCTACTCACTGCCTCACGAACTTCCCCCACACTCACAACTGGTTCTTCCTCACTCCTATAAGATGTTATTCCTCCTTGCCCTATACACAAAATCACAGCTTCCCTCTCTTCATCAACATTTAACAATTCCTCAAAATATTCTCTCCATCTTCCCGATACCTCTAACTCTCCATTTAATAACTCACCTTTCCTATTTATTAATCTCACTCCAAAACTTTTTCTTATTTTCAACAAAATTTGTTGATAACATTTCACCCACACTCTCATTTGCTCTCTTTTTACATTGCTTCACCACTTTCTTAACCTCTCTTTTTCTTTCCATATACTCCTCCCTCCTTACATTACTTCTACTTTGTAAAAACCTCTCATATGCTAAATTTTTCTCTCTTACTACTTTCTTTACATCATCATTCCACCAATCGCTCTTCTTCCCTCCTGCACCCACTTTCCTATAACCACAAACTTCTGCTGAACACTCTAACACTATATTCTTAAACTTACCCCATACCTCTTCTACCCCAATGCCTATACTCTCACTAGCCCATCTGTCCTCCAACAGTTGTTTATATCTTACCCTAACTGCCTCCTCCATTAGTTTATAAATCTTCACTTCTCTCTTACTTGCTGTTTCCATTCTCCTTGTATCCCATCTACCTTTTACTCTCACTGTAGCTTCAACTAAAAAGTGATCTGATATATCTGTGGACCCTCTATAAACATGTACATCCTGAAGTCTACCCAACAGTCTTTTATCTGCCAATATGTAGTCCAACAAACTACTGTCATTTCGCCCTACATCATATCTTGTATACTTATTTATCCTCTTTTTCTTAAAATATATGTTACCTATAACCAAACCCCTTTCTATACAAAGTTCAATCAAATGCTCCCCATTATCATTTACACCTGGTACCCCAAACTTTCCTACCACACCCTCTCTAAATGCTTCTCCTACTTTAGCATTTAGGTCCCCTACCACGATTACTCTCTCACTTGGCTCAAAAGTTCCTACACACTCGCTTAACATCTCAAAAAATCTCTCTCTCCTCTACACTCCTCTCTTCTACAGGTGCATACGCACTTATTATGACCCCCTTTTCACATCCGACTCTTATTTTAATCCACATAATCCTTGAATTTATACATTTATGCTCCCTCTTCTCTCTCCATAACTGATCCTTCAACATTATTGTTACCCCTTCCTTAGCTCTAACTCTCTCAGATACTCCTGACTTAATCTCATTTATTTCTCCCCACTGAAACTCGCCTACCCCCTTCAGCTTTGTTTCGCTTAGAGCCAGGACATAACATTCATAACATTAGCAATATAATAATAATCTTTATTTCTACAAGTACGTGATACAACATATACAGACCATAGCTGACATCAGTGACGTACTATATAGAAAGCCCCTTGTTATGCATAGCATTTCGGGCAATTTAGGTCTATTGTGAATTATTATCATTATTATTATGTAAGCAAATTACCTGCAGGTCGTTTATAAAGCCTTGTCTGAATTATTACCTCCAACTAATTTGGGTAAGGTAAGTGGGACTCAAGTCCCAGCAGGTTGCCTAACTGTAACTCCTTCGATGCCCACTCCCTACTACTCTCACAAAAAGCTAGACCTGACATTAAATTAATAATTATATTATTAAAACCAGCTACTCTGGTAAATTGAAGTTGTGTGGACTGTATATGATTAGGCTTGTTGGGTACACAGAATATAATTATTGCACATAAATTCTTAGTGTTATTAGAAAGGAAATTCGCACTACTACTTACCATTTATCACAGGAAGACAATGTTGATGGAACACACCCTAACCTTACCCTAGCAACTAGAATTTACGATGGCCAATGCTAAAACTACTATACTTTATGGGTAAGCGTCACTTAGCTGAGGTGTGCTCCTGGGAGAATTGCTGTCCTGTATTTTTTCGTCCTGGTTCCCGAATTGTAAGGGTTTTCTACACTATCCCAATTCTTCAGCAGGAACGTGTCAGCAGTTTCTAAATTACGGATCGAGGCCGATATTCACCAACTGACCTTCGAGAACGCGTGATTGCATTGCACAATTCAGTCCAGTGTTCAAACATTTAATTCAATATGGCGTCTCTCCGCATTACTCCGCAGCTGTTCTACACCCCCCCTCACTCGAAATTTCTCGAAAGGGTCATATCAGCATCATATTATATTACACAATTATATTATTCATTTACATTTTCCACATTTAGGAAATTATGTAAAAATGTTCCACAAGGTCAATTTTGTCCCAGAATGCAATCATACCAGTCGACTACCACCAGGTACCTATTTCACTGATAAGTGAACATGGACATCAGGTGCCTTAAGGAAACACGTGCTTTTTCCACCCATACTGGGGATTGACCCCCGGACGTCAGTGTGTTAGCCGAGTGTGCTAGAGATCCAGCTACGGGCTTTGGCTTGTTGGGCATATTACCTGGGTTTATTAGAGTACAAGACAGACTTGTATCCCTCTAATTTAAGATTGTTTATTTAAGAAAAAAATGTACCTAATATCCTCTGCCAAGTGTCCCACGATGAGTTGTAAAATCCCACACACCTGTAAAGGTAAACAAACAAATGCGTAATATGCTGCACCATAACTTAGAAACCAATACAATTTATGAAAAAAATCCTTATCACAGCTACATTTAAAATTTCTCGAACAGGCCTATTCACACGTATCCGTTTCAAGTGGCGTTTCACACTTGAAGTTTCCTTCTAGGGAATGAAGACAAGGGATTGTTGACTCTTAGAGAGGACAAATATAGTGACTGGTATCATATGGTGCTGCCAGCAGTGAAGACACTCAAGACATTACCTCAAACATTATTACACTTTAATGAATTTCTACACAATATTTTACGTTTGTTTACATTTCATTGAAAACCTCTATATTCACAAGACATACACAGGACGTTGAATATACCTATACATTGAAAGATTATGATTACGCAACACAAAAAACTTTACAAAAAACATAAATAACTATATCCAGGTTACAGTGACTGAATTATATCCAAAACTTTTCGTACATAATCATGAAAGAGTTGCTTAAGTTAAGACTTTGTAAGATTTATTAACAAGATTTTTCAACAAGTACATGCAAAGACTAACAGTTACAAACAGTTATAAGACTGGTGAATAAAGTAGCTCTATATATGTACACTGAGTCATGTGTTTCTGTGTATGTACACTGAGAGTCATGTGTCTGTGTATGTACACTGAGTCATGTGTCTGTGTATGTACACTGAGAGTCATGTGTCTGTGTATGTACACTGAGAGTCATGTGTCTGTGTATGTACATTGAGAGTCATGTGCTCAGTATTACACTGAGAGAATAAGTATATTTGTACAGGCTAATTTCAGCCTAAATGAACCACGGACAGTCCATGTCTAACCTCGCAAAACAGTTAAGCAGCATTGACTTATGAGAGATGCCTGGATGATGAAGGCTTTCATCCATGGATTGAGCTATTCTCTGCTTTTGATCAACTGATTGTCATCATTCCAATTTCCTGACTATGTGTTTGACTCATCAGTTTAACAATTACTAGATGTATTTCGTTCGCTGAGTGATCCAAGGAAGGTATCCCCGTATTTATAACCTCAGTCTTCTGTTCCTTAATGATCCTAGAAAGGTAAATCTAGAAACACATCAAGCTTGAAACATCTTAGAAAAAGCTTTATCAACGTATCAGCAGAGAAGGATTGATGCTAATCAGATGTGTCATTCAGAAATTTTTATTTATTTTTTCCCACAAAAAGTAAACTGAGACCTACATAGGGCAAAATCAATCCAAACTTTCTCTAAGTAAGGTTGACCAACACTTAAGAACTTAAGAACAGTAAGTAAATACAAAAAAACAAAACATGATTTAACTTAGGGTAAAACAAAGTCAAACTGTGACTTATTTTTTTATTACAAGAGACTTCATTTAATTATTTCATAGAAACTAGTTTCATTAATAAAATTTGCTCATGATAACTTACGCAACTTAGGAAACACATCAGGACCAAACAATTATAGGTGACCAGAATTATTTTTCCAGTTTTTGCTCAGAATCCAACAAAACTTTACGTTCACTTCATACGATGTAACAGACATTGAGGACTGATACCCTTTGCAATTGTTATAGTTTAACCAGGGGGAAAGCGTTAAACTCGTTGGGGTTATATAACACTTGCGGAATTAAGGCATTCGGATTTTATTCACATTAAGGGGAAATTCAGTTTCTGGATCAAGAGCTCTATACCAGCATCAAAGCAAAATAAAGCAATAATATTTCGAGATTAAAATTAACAAAAATGGCATTAAGACACTGTAGGCGAGTACAGATAGCAAGCGAGTCTGTCTCGCGATCGCCAGACGAAGGATCGAGCCTCCACACGTCTTGCGCTGAATGACCCACATGTGTTTAGCGCTTACCATTAATTATTTTATTATTATTATAAAATGTACCAAGTTTCTTTTAGGTAGGATATACCTGTGTGGAAATTTTGAAGCCATTCAGAGAAACCTTTCTAAAGCTATCAAACGGAAACAAAATTTTGGAATGACATTTGGAACATTATCCATGGGGCACCACGCATGCAAATCGTTCCATGAATCTTTGAAGTAGATCGAGTAATAAACGAAAATTTGAAAGAAATATATGTTGCCAAGAATGTCCTGAAAAATAGAAAAGTCTCCCCTTGTTAATCATAAAAACGTCATAAAACTAATTTATATTTTTTCCAGTATTCTTTTCTCAGTTATATTCTATTTAAAATTTAGTTCAGTCCTGTAAAAATATGATACTGTAAAAAAATAATCAGATTAAATTCGCAAAATAGGGAAATTGGTACTCAGCCCAAATTAATATAAAAATACTTCCAATATTGACACAGCAGCATTTAGGGTTTAAAGCCAATCAGAAGAGGCATTCTCGAGTCATTTCGTCCAAAACAATTTACTTAATAAAATATGTAAATCGTAACTGACACAGCAGAGTGAGACAAGCGGTGCTTTAATTAACAAAGATCAAGAATGGTAAAAATTTGAAGCCAATGAAAGATGACATTCTTCAGTAATTGATGTGACTTAATGATTCCAGCTGCTTTAACTCTCAGTAAAATTTCAAATTTGCAGCATCAGCTGCTGGGACTCAGAACATGGGGGTTTATCCTTATCGAATGTAGGTGAAAACAGAAACACAAGAGAATGGAAGAACACTGCACTAGGCCTACCGGCACATTCTAGGCAGCTCCTCTTCTTGCCTACCCCAAAATCTGGGAGGCCTGGTCAAGGACTGGGCCGCGGGGGCATTGACCCCTGGAACACCCTCCAGGTAAACTCCAGGTATCCTTAATATTTTGAAGACAATTAGAAGAAGCACTGTTTAGTTATTCAACAAAATGAATATCACTGTTTATTCAATAAGACTGGCAAATTAGGACTTATCTAGCAAATAGCAACGTGAACCTCGTGTTCAGGACTCCAAACCAGCAGGTGAACATTTGCAGCGGTGAACATTTGCAGCTGATCAGGTGAGTCATTCACTAGTTATGACACCAATTTCAAGTTTTTTGTTACTATACTAAAAAAAATTGGACAATTTCTTAACAGTCCTCCTTCAGGAATACATAATTAACATTAATCATGTAGCTCTTCATTGTTTATATGTACCAGTGATTTATTTTTGTATATTAATTATTAATACAGCGTAGGTAATTAGGTACCCCAGAAAGGGGATCTTTAATAGACTGCCTGAATTTATCATATTTTTCCTCCATTTTTATTAGTTATTTCTCTCATAACTCAAAATGTTCATCAAATCGGTTTCAAATTTTCAGTTGTGTATTGCAACGAAAACTTGCAACAAGTGATGTGTTCACTGACCTGTGACCAAAGTTGTGATGTGTTCACGTGACCTATGACCAAAGTTGTGATGTGTTCACGTGACCTATGACCAAAGTTGTTGAACATAATCCCAGCAGCCTGGAATTACTCGGATAAGTTCACAAACCCAATCACACTGTTCGAAAGTTCAAAAAGTTGCCTCCTAATTGACGACGTCGGAGATGTGAAATTCAGCTGTGTGGAAGCAGCTTTGACTATTTTGAGTATAATAAAAAGATTTTTTTTTTATTTAAAAAAAAATCATTTCTAAACGGTTTCAGTGTCTAATGACTGATGCTAATTTGTTGTTGTTTTGAAATAGCCAAAATAAAAGAAATTGTTGTAATTCTTGTGATAACTGGAGAATGACTCGTCTGATCGGCTTCAAATGTTTACTACTGGTGATGTTATAGAACACAAGGCTCAAACTGCAGATTTTGTTGAATAAATAATGATATTCACTTTTATTCAGCAACTAAAGATTCGTTCTAGTGACTGGTTAAAAAAATATTACTGACGAGTCATTCCATAACAAGGACGATGCCTCATAAGTTTAGTTCCAGTTGCTGTAAATCTGAAATTTTATCGAAATTGTTATAAAACTTGGAATTGTTTATATCTGATCAGTTACTGAGAATGACTTTCTTTTTATCAGCTTCCAACTTTTATTAATGGTAGACGTTATGAATTAAAATAAAGCTCATCACACACTTTGAGCAGTGCAAATTACAGTTTGGCAATGTAGTTACTAGAGCAATGGTTTTCAGCCTTATTTCAGTGATGGCACCTTTAAGCCATATATCTTATTCTGAGGCACTAATAGTCAATTTTGTATATGAAACGCTGTCCAAGAGTACTTAGTCTTAATAATACTAATAAAAACATAAAACACACATAAGAAGTATAAAATAAACAAGCCTGTTTATTTAAATAATGCACAAGCAATATAGACCACAATAAAATGAAAGAAACAGAAACTAACTTGTCTTCTGTAACGTTTTTGGGGGACACGGTGTGATTGGCACTAAGTGTCATCCGCAAACAACACACAAAATTCTTCTTGCTGCTCAAATATAAAAAAAAATAATTCATGCCTTCCCATCACCATCTTGTCTCCGTGTGCAGAAGATTTACATACTTTGCATCAACTTCTTCACATAGTTTGCTAAACGGTCGTGATTTAAGAATGGATGTTTAGATTCCACTTCATTCTCCACGGTGAATTTAATAGACGAGACCAGAGCGTTAGGTCTTGGTAAAATGTATCCAGGTTCAATGATTCGGCCAAAGACACAAGATGTCATCCACATATCTGAACCATTAGACTTTACAGGGCAGGATGTCTTTCAGCAGCCTACCTCTTCAAGGGGGTTCCTTGCTGTGGTGAAGAGGTTCTTGGTCTGAGGAATGGACCTTTTGGTCTTCTTCCTCAGACCGAACCTAATTACCCCCAATCCCCCTCCCTTTTCCCATTTTCCCATCCTCCCTTTTTTCCCTTTCCTCCTCTTCCTCCTCATCCCTCCCTTATTTCCTTCCATTTTTACCCTGGGAGCTTCCTCCACAGGCATTCTAGTTCCTAGGTAGGGGAAGGGTACCGTGGTCCATCCCATTCCGTTGAGGTCCTTGGCGGTGGTGTAGTTTGCCGTGGAATCTGGGGATGTCCCGATCCCTCTCTGGTCTCCCGGGGGTGGCTTTGGTATCTTTCGGGCGACGGGTGTATTCTCTGGAGGCCACCTTCGGATTCCGGGGGTGGTGGCCGAAGGCGGTATGCTTTGTGGCGGATATCCGGCTGCCCTCTCTTTTGTCCGCCGAGATGGCTCGGTGGATGTGAGGTTGCTATCCGGATTGCTGGTTTACTGGCATGAAGGGTAGGGTATGACACGGGTTCCATGCAGCATCTGCACTACTTGCGGTGTTGGTGTCCTCTTGGGCGCGGAGGGGATTTACGCCCTTTCATTCCTCCTAGGAGCTATTCCTCCACGTTCCCCCTTTTTTATTCTTTTTTTATTTTCTTCTTTCTTTTTTTCTTAAAAATAAAAAGAAAGAAGTAACCTAACCATGGCTGACCCAATCCATGAACCCAATACCCCGG